>JAKCPI010015069.1:0-35460 GCA_023213315.1 Euborellia annulipes | reverse complement strand
GAGATTGCATTTTTATGCTTTTTTTTTGAGTTTTCATGCTTTTTTTTCACCTTCGTGCTTATTTGAGTTGCATTCTGTACTTGTTAACCAGAATATATATACAAATTTTATATTAAAATTAATTATTTCCTTACCCCCTCCCCCCTGTATCCGCCATTGATAAGAAGTTTCTTATTAGATGCTTTTTTTTTTTAATTTTATGCTTATTTACAACTTTTTATTCAATATTTTTATGCTTTTTTTAAGCATTTTTACTTTCTCTTACCCTATATATGAAATATAATATATAGAGAGGAAGTATTGTTTTCCATATTTTTATGCTTTTTTGTCCCGTCTTTATTTATGTCATTCGTTTTTTGTTCTGAGTCATGAGTTCGCAACAAAAATCTGTTGTATCAAGCACAGAACTAGGGGTGTTCGATTATGAAAAAAATAATCAATTATTACGATGGAAAATAATCGATTATTGCATCAGGACAGTCGAAAAAAATAATCGATTATACCTTTTTTTTTTTCAAGTAAAATTCCCATTTTTTCCTCTCGCGAAAATCATTTGACCTTTTTTTTTTTTACTTTTTTTGGTATACGAGTCTCATTAATTGTTGACGATGTTTGACTAAACCTCAACAATACGAGTCTCATCCCATCATGTTTCGACTGGTTTTTGCCTGAAAATAATCGATTGTTTACCCAATAATCGATTATTTTGCACAACCCTATACAGAACACAACTTTCAATAACCAAAGGTAAGAGAAAGTTGTGTGCTGTGCCACCAGACACTCCAGATTTTTACGTTAAAGATAATAACTCTTTATTTTCTTTAAAAAAGAAATTTATAATGAATTAAAATAATTTTGTACATTTTTCAGTTTCTTTTATTTTTTGTTAGATTTGTCCGACCAAATATTTGTGTGCTCTAAATAAAAATGACCATTTTTCTCCCGATAATAATATGTCCCCCTTGTTTGTACCTGTCGGGCCTGTCAGAGGACATTTCCCGTCCGTTGTTAAAAGCTTTTTTTTTTTTTTTTTTTTCATAAAAGAGGCAAATTCATAGGGGTGGGGGCATTTCTCTTTTCTTTCTCTCTTTCTCACTCACTCCATTTATTATAAAAGCCCCGCCGCCTCCTTTTGCAGCTTGTTAGACCTATCGAAGACCCGAAGCTATTTGCCAGCAGGGAATCCGGCCTTGAAGGAATGCGACCCCTCCTCCTAGGCCCCCTCCCCCTCCCCCCTTAGAGAGAGAGAGAGATTAAAACTGGTTGTATACAACATTTGCTAAATCTTTTTTTTTTTTATTAAAAAAAATTATTTTAACCATTGGTCACCTGGCTCTATTAAATTAAACTAACAAGTTGTGATTATTTTATTTTTCTTTTCAAAAATTAGATCGTAAAAAGTCTCGGGTTTATTTACTCTGAGGTGTGCTTTCATGCAAGGCGAGAGATTGAGAGAGCAAACACTTGAAATTTTATACCACTCTGCTTGTTCTAACCTGTGCTTAGGCTATTTTTAATTCCGTAAAATTGTGCTTTCAACTAAGAACCTCTTCTTCTCCTACTGTCAATTGACTAAAGTTTAGTACATTAGGGGTTTAAATTTCATATACAGTATTTATATATTAATCTATCGATGACTAACGGGGGACTTGCAACGAGCTGTTTCCTCGGGGTGCCTCATCCGAGGTTTCGCCGCACTCGGCATCGCTTTATAAATTTTGAAATGGTAGCGCTTTCAAAAGGATTGTAGAAGCAGCACTCTCTTTCTCTTATTGGTTGCTGTTGAATCTCACCGATAGAGTATCACCTCTAATTAGGGAGCCATTCATTTAAGAGGCTCGTTGAGCTGTTGATAAATGCAGCAGCGTTGGCATTCCTGCCAGGGGCTACAATCGCCTCAAATCGCCCCTTTTCACGCAACCAACAACTCACCGACTTCAATTCTTTTTCTAACTGATCAAAATTATTAACTTGCTCGAGTAATATGACAAATTTTAAATTCAAAGTTTTTTTTTTGAGGGGAGGGTATTCTATATCTCCTCTTGATATTCTCTTGGTGTGGCATCAAAATTAAATTCGTTTTCTATTTAATTCTTCACGAGTCTTATAATAAATTGAATAGTTGTCTGATATTATACACTGTTGATAAAATAATTATCTGTTTAGGGTGTAAAGATGGCATTGGTGCCCAAATACCGGACGTTAGCCATCTTTTATATACTTTATTGTTATTTTTGTGTCGAAAATCAGCATGTAAACACTCAATTCCCTTGCTTGTTAGTAATATTTTGGAAGTTTATTAATAATTATTTCAACAATATACTGGATTTGATGTCTTTTCATTGTTATATTTAATATATAAAAGAAAAAATTCCATATCAATTTGCAGATTTTTTGTGTTTTATATCTAAAACGTCAGTCCCCTGGAAGTTTTTCAACCGTAAAGATAAGAATTAATACCAAAAAAATATGGGGAATGACTTCCCCGAGACTTTCCCGTATATTCTTTTGGAATTACGTCTGGGTGTGTGTGTGAACACGATTGCTTAAAAACCAAAGCAGCTAGATCGATAAAATTTGGTATATGCTCCTTACACTAAAATTGTAGATTTCTATCAACTTTTGGAGTAAATACGTCACTTGGAAGTAGTACTTTACTTAAAAAGTTTTTTCAAAAATTTTGAAATTTTCAATTTTTTTGTTATATTATGATAAAATACTCTATTTTAAAAAGTTTTTATTCTTTGACATTTTTTCGAAAACTGAATAGTTTTTGAAATAATCAAAGAAGAAATAGAAAATTTTCGTTAATTTTGATAAAAAATCAAAACAAAATCATACAGGTGTCATTAAAAAAAGGGTAAATATAAACAAATGATTTTGTTTTGATTTTTTATCAAAATTAACGAAAATTTTCTATTTCTTCTTTGATTATTTCAAAAACTATTCAGTTTTCGAAAATATGTCAAAGAATAAAAACTTTTTAAAATAGAGTATTTTATCATAATATAACAAAAAAATTGAAAATTTCAAAATTTTTGAAAAAACTTTTTTAAGTAAAGTACTACTTCCAAGTGACGTATTTACTCCAAAAGTTGATAGAAATCTACAATTTTAGTGTAAGGAGCATATACCAAATTTCGTCGATCTAGCTGCTTTGGTTTTTAAGCAATCGTGTTTACACACACACACACACACACACACCCCAGACATAATGCCAAAAATGGTTTTTTTGGACTCAGGGAGGTCTAAAACGTGGAGAAACATCAAAATCTCTAAGTCGAATTTTTTTACGATTACATAACTTTCTCTATACGAGAAAGTAAAAAATAATACAAAAATCTGAATGTTACTATATGGATACAATAAAATTAACTTATTGTCTATCAAAATCATTACAAACAATTGAAATTAAAGTTACAAATTGTGCATTTCAAATTCGACCCCAAAGTTAGCACATTTTTGTAGAATGACCTTTTTAGACATCTCTATCGATACCTAATTAATTTGAGCATCCATTGCAATAGCTCCTCTGGCCTACGTCATTCAGTTCAGCACGATTTGAGGTCGATTTCTTTATTTTTCTTTCTTAATTACAATTGAAAGCATATTATTTATTAATCAGTAATTTTTTATTTTTTAAATTAAAATAAGTCTTTTAAATATTAATACCCAGTTTATTTAGCTGAGTGAGTGGGTCCTTTGAAGTCGTGATCGATAGAGAGATCGCCAAATAACTTAGCCTAGTATAGAAATCTATCTAGCTCAGATAGAGGCAAAAAAAAAAAAAAAAAAATTAAAAACTTGTTATTTCTGATGTCTAAATTTAATGCAATATTTTCCGTTAATAAAAATTGTATTTTGGAATTTGAGTGGAGCTCGTTTAGATAAGATAAAATAACTCCTTTGCTCACAGGTGTGATGAGATGGCGGCAAGTGAGGTGTAATTATATTTCGGGTCGTCGTAAACCCATATTATCTCTCTCTCTCGAGAGAGAGTTTTTCTGTTTGTCCATTTCCATTTCTTGCCTAAGGATCTATAATTACTCTCAACTAGAGCGCCACAACTTAATGGAAAGAATATATATATATATACACATCGTGATTAACTGGCGGTGGTGTTGGTGGCGTTTATTATTATAGGCTCCTTTTTTAACAAGTTTTAGACAAGTGGGAGGCATGAAAAAAAAAAAAATTGATATTATTTGCAATTTAAATCCATAATGAGGGCAGGAGGGGGGGGGGGGGACTTTTGTTATATAAGATTTTTAAGAATACAAACCCTGTTACATTTATTTTAAACAACTTCTTTTTATTTATTTTAAAATCTTCGGTTACCCAGACAGCTTGGAAATATTCTAAATATTTAAGGCCTCTTCACACGGAGGGTTTTCTTGTTATGTCGCATGCGATATGACGTCATTTATGACCCTAGCGTCTGATTGCATGGGTTTTTCGCTGATTCCGCACATGTTCTATTTTTTTGCATGCCTTTTTCCAAACCCATGCATCGACCAATCACAGAGTCGGATTTTTACACGCCATCCCAGGGGGGTACTCCAATGGGAAATTTAAATTTGTATCACGTATGCACCCCAGTGAGAGTTTACACTTTAATCCCTAGAGAGCAGGGTAGTCAACCATGAAATGATATGTGATTCTATATATTATATTCAAATATGTCAAATACGTTAAAATTGTCATTCAAGAGATAAGTATTATTTCATTATATACTTAAAAATTTTTTAATTATATTTATATGTTTATAACTACATTTCCATTTATATTTTTAGAAAAAAAAATGTTTAAAAAAATTCAATAATTATGACAAACTAATGAAATTGATAACCTAAAGATCATTCATTTGGGCACAGTATTCCTAAAAATAACAGTCACCTGTGAGATCTTTCACAACAAATGGAACATCAAATAAGATAAGTAATTTTTCTAGTAAAACTATGATAAATATTAGGAAAATCAAACAATTGTCAATATTTTTGACAATAGTTTGAGAACACCAAATATTTTTAAAATTTATTATAAAATGGAGAAAGATATCCATTAAATGATACATCAAATTCCTTTGAAGATTTTTCTTTTTCAGAGGATTCAGATGTTATTCGTCGACAAAACATATCAACTGACAACTCGCCTAATTTACCAATAACTTACGTTACTAATTTTATTCTTTTTCAGATCGTCACAAATCTATAACAAAGACAATTTAACTTTTATTTATTTATCTCTTTGTATTTTTTTCATTTTTACATATTATAAATTTTTTATTTCTTTTTGTATTCTGTACCCCAAAAGGTATAAAATGTATTTATCTGTATTTTTTTAAATAAATAGTTTATCTTTCCAAAATATCTGTTTATGTTATAAAAATACCCAGATTCTTTCTATATTAAAAATTACTTATTAACAAAAAAATAATATATATAATTAAAAAAAAAAAATCAATCAATAATATATATATTTTACACGAAATACATAATTTTAAATTTAGCGGCTAAAATTTGGTTTGAATTTTGCCAAATTCCTGCGTTCTGATTGTGCCACCCTGATGCACAATCATACAATCAAGATGGGACACTCCATTAAAAATTTTTATAAGTTTAGCGCCTTATCTTCACCTATTATTTCCGAACTCCAAAAATTATTCTCTAATCGATTCCTCCTCCCAACGAGAAAATTTATTTAATTTAATTGGTATAATCATTTGAAATTAATAGGGATGGGGTCTAAATACCTTAGATGCAAAAAGACCTTAAATAAATTAAAAAAAAAAACGAAAAATTTATTTTTTAAATATGTGATAGTTGAGAAAATTTCCAATTCGTATTGAATTTTTATATTTTTAATATTTTTATATTTAAGGGCGGACCAGAGTGTTTTCGGGAAACGGGGTAACTGGATGGCACAAATTTTTTCTTCATTTCGGTAATTTAAAGGCTTATTCTGCACTTGTTTGCCAGAATATAAATACAAATCAAATTTTTAGTGTTAATTTTTAAAATTTTTCATTAAAAATAAATTTATTTTTGAAAAAAAAGTATTTTTTTCAAATCTCGGGGGGGGTAATTAAATCCTTTGCCCCCCCCTATCCGCCCTTGATATTAATATATATGTTTATCGGTATGATAAAATAAAAAAAAGATTAAAACAATATTTGAAAATGAACAGTAAATGAAAAAAAGAGAAATAGTGTTAAAAAAATTTATGCAAATTGTAAAAAAATTATAATTAATCTGCAAAGCTGGGGTGGATGTTTTAGTGGTCTTCCTCTTCTTGGAATTGTCATTATGTAGTCTGATTTTTCTCCTCTTTAATTATTCCTTTATTTGAAGGGGCAAGAAACTACAAGAAATTGGCAAAATTTTATTATTTTGTTTAGAAAATTAGGAGGTTTCACCGAATAAAAAATAACCCAGTAGATTGTTGGCTGGATGTGGTGTATTTTTTCTTCTTGAGGAACAACAACGGGGAGGAAAACTTGGAAAGTGTTGAAATATTTTGGAATTGGGGCCATAAAGGTGGACCCTATATCCTGTTAACTGTCTTGCGTAAAGAAAAATCGTTTAGATCAGATTAAGAAGGGGAAGGTCTTTGCAGAAAACAAAAATTACCCCATATCTTTCGGCAAGTATTTTGTAAGCACCCTGACAAGCACGAAACTGGACGATATATATTAGTTTTGAGAAAAGAGTTTAAAGCTTTTTTTTTCAAATTTTTTATATAAAATACATGATTCTGATGAATAGAATATTTGGTTTCCCCTGTTTTTTTTTTTTGGGAGGGGGTAAAAAACCCCATGGGAGGCACATATTTAAAAAAAAAAAAAAGAAAAATAAGAACTTACTTCTTCTTTCCCATTTTAAAAACCGTAGACAATAGAGCGAAGGGCAAAATGCGGGGAAAATGAGGGACGTACAATTTTATTATATTCAAATTTAAAGTTTTTTTATTTGTTTATTTAAACCAGAAAGTTATTGTTGGCGAATGAACGAACCTACGGAATTTACTAGCGTTGCCACGCCACCGACAACAAAACCTCTTCCCGGCGCCCCCGCCCGAGGCGACAAACCGAAAACGCCCCGTTTCGACGCCATCCAACATGGCTGACTTTAACCAAAAAGTGAGGTTATTTCATTTTGACAGCTTACGTTTTATTGAAATATTTTATATAAAAAAAAAAAAAAGTCGACCACCAGAGGGCAACAATCGGCCATTTCCGCCAACCTTAGAATTCCAAACTCATCATGTTTGAATAAGCCCCTCCCTCTGAGACGTGTGAATTGTATTAATACGTATTATTATAATTTTTGACAGCTCAAGTTTTATTCGGTGGCTGCATTCAAATTCAATGTTTTATTTTTTTACGGTTATAATAATATAATATTAACCTTTGTTGATTGACATTAATTTTTTTGTTAAACTAAAGTTTTTAAGTATTAAATAATTATAATTTTCTGAAAATTATTTTTCATTTAGTTAATTAAAAAAAACTACTCTTCTATTCTTTTTTGCCAAGGATATGGTATATATTATACTTTATGTCCTTCTAATAATCATTCGGGAGAGATATAAATCACTTGAAGCGATTGGTCGAATACCTCAGCCACACACACTCACACACACGCATGTTCTATGCTAATATTTTTTTGCCTGTAATCGGTATGCGTGCTTGAAATTCTTTATGCTCAAAAAAGCCGGCTCTATTACAAGGAAATTTTCCAATTGTCAATAAAGCATTTAGTATATACCCTATTTTAATTTAATATTATTATACTATTGTATTTATGTATAACGCTATTTGCGAGATGTGTATGTGTTTTTCTTAAATTATATATTGCCTGGCTCCTTTATAGTCTATCAAACAAAGGTCTATCTGCGTCATTCTACAAAAATGGATTAACTTTGAGGTCGAATTTGTAACTTTGGTTTCAATTGTTTGTAATAATTTTGATAGACAATAAGTTAATTTTATTGTGTACACATAGTAACACTCAGATTTTTGTATTTTTGTTTTTTGTATTAATATATTAGCTCATCGGCCTCTTCTTTACGTTTGAAAAACTTACAGGGGACTGACGTTTTTGATATAAAACAAAAATTTTTTTTATTGTGAAGTTTTTTTTTTTTTTATATATTAAATATAACAATGAAAAGACAGCAAATCCAGTATATTGTTGAAATATTTTAATAAACTTCCAAAATATTACTAAGCAAGGGACTGACGAAGAGTGTTTACATGCTGATTTTCGACACAAAAATAACAATAAAAGTATATAAAAGATGGCTGACGCCCGGTATTTGGGCACCGATGCCATCTTTACACCCTAAACACTTATAAAACTGATAATAATTTTATCAACAGTGTATAATATCAGATATTTTTCAAATTTAACATAAGCCAAGGGACTGACGCTCGTATCGAGATAAAAAAAAAATAATATAAATTTATTTAAAATCAAAATGTATGAATTAAAAACGCTTAATAAAGTATCTTAGTTGATATCGATATGGATAATAATGATTATAAATCTAATAGTTTAAAATAAATTTGCATTTATATGTTCACTTTTTGAGCATGTACATCCCGTGACTTTTTAGAGTTAAAAAGACGAATATTTCCATTAAATTTTTTTAATTTCAATATTTATCATCTGTGCCCAAAAATTATTTTATCAACTGATGTTTAAAAAAAGTCAATATGTTTGTTAGTCACTGAATTATTTGAAATTACGCCAAGTTAAGCCATTTTTCTAGTGATGAGAAGTGGCTGTAGGCTTTGAATTGGGTATAGGAAACTTTGCAGCCAAGGTATAAATAAAAAACTTTTATTTAATTAATTAACCGTCGACGTTTCGGTCGCAGATCACGACCTTCCTCAGGACGATCAATTGTTAGAGGAAGATCGTGATTTGCGACCGAAACGTCGACGGTTAATAATTAAATAAAAGTTTTTTATTTAATTCCTTGGCTGCAAAGTCTTCTATACCCAATTAAGCCATTTTTGTAAAATGACCCATCTATAATAGTTAATAACTTTGGTATTTTTTAAACACAATTATTTGTTGCTCTCAAAAAAAAAAAAAAAAAAAAAATTTAATTCACCATCCTGGAAATTATTTATTAATATTTATTCATATATGAGTAAAGGCAAAAAAATATGATAACTACCATAAAGTTTGTTTGTTACCATAATAAAATAATTTCCGTGTTTTAAAGAATATGTAAAATAGTGACTAGAATCCATTTACAAGAAAAGAAAGGGAAGTAAGTTTCTAATTGGAGAGATGATATACAAATAATTTAATTATCATTCAGAAGATTGAATTGATAAAAAGGAGATAAGAATTAACATAAGAGCAAGAGCCATATTTTGTCCTCTCACCTTATTAATTGGCAAGTAATTTGCGTTAGATTTAGGAAGTTGTTTATTTCCCTGATGCAATCGAATTTAATGAGATTCATGATTCATTGATTGAGCAGACGACGGAATAGGATTCGATTTGAATCCCGAATATTTTTTTTTTTTTTTTTTTCAAGATCCCTGATTGAAATTCCACTCGATTCTAGATGATGTTCTTTGAATATGTTTAAAAAATGTTAACTTATTATAACATAAGATGCGTATTACCATCTATTATTGTTTCTTAGAAAATTTATTACATCAAACTATGACTATATTATTTACATATTTGGATACTCATTTTATTAATTTCTCAAATATCACTTTGATTATAATTTTGTCAACTCAATTGGTGATATCGAAATCCTAGAATGGCCTTTTATCACATCTCTTTTGGCATTTTCCTTTTTTAATTTATTATAAATCTTCATTTTCCTAATTATTATTGTTTTTATATAGAAATCTTCATTGAAAATCCTCAAGGTTTGGACCAAATTAAGAAACTTGAAATTTTCATAGGTCACCTTTGTCTTGGTGTTCATCGTTTTATAAATAATCGACTTTTTGCCTTTCATTCTTTTAATGGACGATTATATTTTATTTATATATGTTACGCCGAATTGACGAAATTGCCTATTTCATGAAATCGGCAAAATTTTGCTGTTTTCGTTAATTCGTCAAGCCCACTGCTGAGTTTACGAATTAGGCAATATTTTTTGTTAGTTTTGCTTATTTCACGAAAAAAGCAGCCAATTTTGTGTTTTTCATTTCTCGATTATATTTAGCACTCTAATCAGATCTATTCTCTAAAAACAGGCGTTAAAATTTAAAATAAACAAATAGTGTTAAAAAGTAATGTAAAAACAATCAGCGTTACAAAATAATATTCAAAATCAAATACCTATTATGTAAACAAAAACTTTAAAGCCAAAGCGTTAACATTTAGTAAATAGTGTTAAAAATTAATGTCATGTCTAGAGGGTGCCTTTAATATTTTAACGTCGTGTTTAAAATAAACATGGCTTCGTTAACCTAAAAAGTAAGGTTATGTATTTTGATAGCTTTGAAATAAAAGCAACATGTTAACGCCGCTGTTAAAACTTTGTTTAGAGAATAGCATTTTTTTAACGCTGATTGTTTTTACATTACTTTTTGACACCCATTTGTTTATTTTAAATTTTAACGTCTGTTTTTGAGAATAGACCTAAATAAATGTCATTTTATAATTTAAAAAAACACTCCACAATTGTATAATTTGATACACTGAAGAAGGGAGGGTTTGCGCTAGGCAGGTTCTCTTTAGGAAAAAAAAAAATTTTAATCAACTTTAGGCAACTCACAGCTTCGATCCTAAAAGCTAATCGATCGAGTGAATTCCTTTAAGTTCTTTTAAATTTTTTTTTTTCTACGGAGAGCCTTACTGCAACGGTCCGAAACAGACTAGGCCGGGAAATAATGCATTCGTCTCTCACCCACTTTGAGGAGAATCTATCACTTAAAATGATCCTGTGCCTAAATTGCCTTCACTATATGAATCCCAACTCTTCGTCCCAATGACTTTAGATCTAAATGTTTTGTTAGTGTAGTACCTTTTTGCTGTTCGAAACTTTTACTCCTGTACTTTTAAGAGCTCGAGGGGGGCTGCCTTCCTCACAAAATTATTAAAAATATTCTTTTTAATTTCTCCTCTAGATTAGAGGTTTATTGAATATTAAAATTAGGCCTACTATGTTGCAACAATGGAAGACGTTGCTTTTTCGTGACCTAATAAATGAATAAGAACTCTAAATATTGAAATACAATTTCTATGATAAAAGAGAATAAATTTGCCTCCCCATTCAAAAAATCGAAGCTACGCTACTGCCATTGAGCATATGAATTGAACTCTGAGAATGGTGAGTGAGATGGAAACGTCAGCACATTAAATAAATCTTAAATAAATAAAACTGTCTGCACGTGGCAGGCCTTCTTGACCAAATATATTAAACGGACACAAACCTGTCTCTATCTAGACATACTGGAGATGAATCAAATAAAATTTTACATCTTATTGGATTCAAAATTTTATTGTTGATTATAAAATAAAAATAAATGATAATCATTAAATAGGAAGTAGATTAATAAAATAAAATATGTTGTGGTTAATGAAGGCACTCGAGAGAGCCGGTCGAACCTTTTTCGCGTAATGAGAGGCGCGCGCGTGGCAGGCGTGCCAAATGGCCAAGCACACGCCACGAGAATACGTCCTCCACGAAAAAGGACCTTCCTATTTAATTCAGGTCAGAGAGACAAAGTAAAAAAAAAACAAAAACAAACATGAATGGAATATAGGGAAAAAGAGTTAAAAGAATGAATGAAAACAAACTGGGCAAGAATTAACCATCAACCATCATTTGCCCCTCGTTTTAATGTGACCAGTTTTTATGCAGACACAAGTCAATTGAGTCAATCATATCCGGTTGCCTCGGGAACAAAGACGCCAATGTACCAAAAGATAATAAACTACGGACAAAAGAGAGACATCTAATCGAAAAAAAATACACTATTTTTTTTATTTATTTATATTTGCTCCCTTATGAATAAAACCTCCCTCTTTTTTTACGATTCTTTGAACAAGGGTTTATTTGAACACAAATTAATTATTTTAAATTGCGCGAATGACCTTTGCAGTTAAAGCGCCCATTGAAATGAAACTTTTTTTTATTTTGTCTTTGAGAATCACATACATTATTTCTTAAGCCTATATGGACCCTGTTACGCATTAGTGTGTCAAGCGCCATCTACCGAATTTTGAGAAAATTAACATTAAAGTTTTTTGTTTTCATTGGATTATATATAATTTTTTTTTTGTCAATTGTGCAAGTAACATTAAATATAAATTTTTTTAGGACATATTTCATAAAAAATACTATTAATTATAGCATTTGAAACAATATTCCGTGCTTAACTCAATTTTTAATTTTTTTTTGGCGCTTGACACACTATTGCATAACAGGGTCCATATATGAACATAATCTGCCCATTTATTTAAATTAGATATATTCATAATTTTGAAAAATTTGACGTTTCGGCTGCTGTTTCAGCCATTTTACTTTTTTTTGATTTTAATATCATTTCTAATCTTTTTGGGCCGTTGGGGCCATCAAGATTTTATAATATATATGATGAGAAAAAAGGATATTATCTATGACTTCAACAACCTTCTCCATCAGGGCCACCCATCCTGATGTTGAGCACTGTTTGGCCTTGCTTGTTGGTGGCGGTTGTCCTTTCTTCTTGCCAGGCCCTCTGGCCGACTTATTTTTATACATAATTATTACAAAGAGATAAAAAATTCCTGTATTAGCGTTCCACAGCCTTTTTCTTCTAGGCCACCAATCCAGGGGGTTGAGAGTGAGAAGCATTATAATAAAAATAAATATTTTTGGAGTCGGGAGGAATAAAACCAGCGTTGTCGAACACCTTTACACTTTTATTCTAAGCAGACGTTTCGGTAACCATAACAGGTGCCAATGAAAGTTTTTTAAGGTGTCCCTGACACAGGGGTATATAGAAATTTTTTCGGGGGCCCGAACTCAAAATTTTTCTGCGGAAATTTTTTTTTTAAGAGACTAAATTTTTTCACACGAAATTTTTTGCTGAACATTTTTTCTTTTGCGGAACCAAGTTTTCCATCCTGCGGAAAAATTTGTTGCGCTGATGTCTGTATATCCCTATACATGTATATGTGTTTGGGAAATTTCGGGGGCCCCTCCCCCCATAAATACGCCCCTGCCCTGACATATCTGGTAATATTCTAAAGAATAGGAAGCATCAGCCAGGAGCGTTCGAGCTGAAAAAAAACTTTCATTGGCACTGAAGATGGCAACCGTTATTGTTACCGAAACGTCTGCCTAGAATAAAAGTGTGAAGGTGTTCGACAACGCTGGTTTTATTCCTCCCGACTCCAATCTCACATACCCACCATACAATTTAATTTATATAAATATTTTTTTTTTTTATTTCAAGTTACTCGGTCTGCTTCTGAGGCCATTTTGACTTCAGAGTTTTACAATAATATTAAACAAGTATCGTCGATGGCTTCCGGTGGCCGTAGTTTCTGGGAGGCCACCCATCCCCAGATACGTTGCTTAACTACTTGCTGTTCCTCTTGGCTCTAAGTCAGGTACCCCGGCTAAAATTATATTAAATATATTCATTTTACTAAATAATCAAATTCTCAAAACTCTTTTTCAAAATACCCTACCTACATTGTTGTATTGCCTATATTTTTTTACTATTTGATCTTATAAAGAAATAAAATAGTAACTAAATGAAAAGACAAGGATACCTTCAATTTTAAAGTTCTTTATTACCTATAATTAAGTCATTCTTATTTTATTATAATATATTATAATTATTAAATGTACGTATTTATATAGAAGGGTGGTCTTGTTAGGAGCAACAAGTGATAGATCAGTTAGTCATTAAAACATAAATAAAGTACATAAAACAATATTTAAACAAAGAAACAACGAGGATCGCTTAAGGATATGCGAGGCTGAACTCAACTTCTTTGACAATTATCTCCTTATTAGATCAGATGCTTTCATTTTACTCAAATTTTATTTTCAAAATTACTACGATGAATAATTTATTCATTCTCCCGTTGGAATAGGAAACAATTTATCATTTAGTTGTCATTTAATTAACATCTTACTCTCGAGTCTTATTCTGAATTACCAATCGATTGACAACCACTTGGGAAAGTGAAACATATTTTTTTGTCTTTTATTAATTCCTATAGAAAATCCCATTGACAAATATCAATATTGATAACCTAATAGTCAAGGGGTGCGGGTTCGGACCCCAGGCAGTCCGATGAATATTTAATTAATGTAGAAAATTGCTGTATATAATTGAAGAACAGGGATAAAGAGGAATGCCTTTTTTTGCAAAACGTTTTGGCCAATTTTATTATGCCATCTTCAGTTGCATAGGAGTTTTTTTTTTAGCAAATAGAGTTGTTAATGGGTCTGTTTGTTCAGAAGCAAGTATTATACAATGGCCTATGTATACAAATCTGGTGTGACTGTCGCACAGCACACAACTTTCTCTTACCTTGGCTAATCGAAAGTTGTGTTCTGTGCTTATTACACCAGATTTTTCCGCCGATATATTAGAATTCAAGATGTAAAATATATTAGTATGGGAAAATGTTTAGGCCCTATATTTTGTTCTGGCAACCCATTTCCCTAATCTTCCTATGAAGTACAAGAGTAAAGTGGTCTTCGAAATATTTGAATGGCAAAATGAGAATATACATTTTAAAAAGCATCTAAAAAATAATTGATTTTTGAATTTTAATCAAAATCATTAGAGCGAATTTTGAGAAAATCGAAAAAAAAAACTGAAAAAGTACATCAGTAAAGTAACTAGTAGTTTTTAACAGATTTTGTTTAAAAGCTTATTTTCACGCCCTTGGGGGTACCTAACTTTAACCTCCTAGCTCTTTTCGTTCTTGAGATATTTTGTTCACAAAATTAAATAAATATTTAAAGGTAAACACAAAAAAAATGGACAAATGATCATTTTAATTCTGACTAATCGAGTCATACTGTGAATATTAATCACAATCTGCAAAATACTAAAAAAGTACTGATTGCATTACTTTATTGAAAATATATTTGTATAGTGCAGTGAGGGCACTTAGCTTAAAAATCAAATGTGAGCTCATTATGGATATACACGTTTTGAGGTCCCCTGAGTCCAAAAAAGTAGTTTTTGCAGCAACATGGTCTGTCTGTCTGAGTGTCTGTGAACAAAATATTTCAGGACGAAAAGAGCTAGGAGTTGAAATTTTATATTTAAGTTAGTTATGTGAACAAAATCGGCCAAAGAGTACTAATACTTTACTGATGTATTTTCGTTTTCTCAAAATTCGCTCCAACAATTTTGATTAAAATTGAAAAATTATTTTTTAGATGCTCTTTAAATTGTATATTCTCATTTTGCCCTTGAAATCTTCTGAAGCACACTTTACTCTTGTATTTCATAGGAAAGATAGGAGAAATGGCTGCCATGGTAACAAAAGATAAATATTTACCCATGTTTATAAATTTTACATCTTGAATCTAATATATCGGCGGAAATTAAATATATCTCGACACAAAAAATCTGGTGTGACAAGCACAGTACACAACTTTCATCTACCGAAGGTAAGAGCAAGTTGTGTACTGTGAGATCAGTCACACCAAAGATCAAATAAAGAGAATTTATTTTGTATAATTGTGAGAATCTTTTTCTTATTTGAATGCATAAACCCTAAGAGTTGTTATTATTTCGAATAAATGGGTAATGGAGGTCCGATAAATGGGCGCGGCACTCGCCCACCTGATCAATCGCATCCCACTCAAGAGCATTAGCTTGAGCTTTTCTCCAAATTCAAGTGGAGGCTATCTCAGGAATGCACTCTCTCGAAATCACCAATCGGATCAAAGCCTACACTCGCACGCGGCATTTTTGGACATGATTACCCTATCGGAAATCAAAAGTTTTATTTGCCGGACTTTAAATAGCCAACGGAGAAATATTTTCGTTTTACTTTTGGGAGTTGTTGGCAAATAAAAAATTCATATCGCTTCTCGTGCTTCGCCCTCTCGTTGGGCTTCTCGTGCTTCGGCCAAATTTTTTGTTTTTACCTATGGAACTTTAGAGATATATTCTTATTTTCAAACATATTTGCCTCGGACTCCCTCTTTCCTTTATTCTTTGAATATGATTTAATGTTAAAAATGTATTAGATGCGATATAAACAAGAAGCCTCGATTAGACTCGGATAGTCAGCGTAAATTTAACTAATTAAATGAAAGATTTATATTGATGCTTGACCAAACGTTTATTTAATTATTTCAAAAGCAGAAGAGCCTAATTTATATCCTGTCTATAAATTTCCTGAAGGAGAAAATCGTCAACTAAGAATCTCGGAATGAAAATAATTTACCTCTAATCTTTAGAAGGTCCGTTTTGAACATATAAATTTAAAATTCAGTTGCTCAACGAGTGTGACAGACGGACTGATGTGCATTAGCGAATTATATATTAAAAAATTTGAAGAGAAGTTGCTGTTGATGTTTATGCTCTTTTCCATTCCGAATTATATATTAATAATACGTATATTTTTTGCTAGAGAATATATATTGCAATCCTTTCAAAAATTGTTTTTGTTTTTAATCCCTTCGAGCCCCCCCCCCCACCCCGACTCCTTGCCTAGGGACACGAAAAAAGTATCGATACTTGCTGATATTGATACTTTTGTTTCGATACTAGTACTTTTTTCAATACTTTTCTCATATGAGTACTTGATTACCGGTATTAAATGAAAAGTACTCTTTTAAATATACATTTTTATTATTAAAGCAATAATCACAAAATAAAAAGTGCACAAATATGAAATATAAAAGCCAAATTATAAATAGACTATTATTTTGGTCAAGTCCGTATTTTGGTTGAGCAAGTCCCCGAAAAAGAAAAAAAAATTACTCGGAGCCAGGCGCCCGCACGCTGCGATTCCTAGTGCTCATTACTCTGAGGACAGTGGCATATATCGCACTGATCTTCCGGTGTGCCTCTTGTTCTACGTCAGGAGCCCAATATGCCAAAAAGACTTTAAAAAAGAAAAAGTATTCATATTTAAAAAAATACTCGATACTTAGTGGAATCGATACTTTTCTTCCAATACTTTCTGGTATCAATACTTTCCTTTCAATACCACATCCCTACCCTTGCCCAATGTTTGGAAAGATTGACATATTCAATATTGATAACCTAAAAACCAAGGGACGTGGGTTCGGACCCCAGACACTCAGAGGAATATTTATTTAAGCTTATTTGAGTGGATCGTAATTATAATATAATATGTATCGTTCAAAGTCTATACAGCCTTAGATGCCGAAAATAATTTAAAAAAAAAAACGTAATTTTTATCCTATTACATTTAATTAATCTCTCTTCAAGATGATGAGACCTGGACATATTAATATTTTCAATTTTCCTCTTTTTTATCTATAAAATTTCCAGCTTACTAAATTCTTCGCCGCCGCAATCAGGTTCTTTGATAAGGTTTGAGGAACAGGGAAAGAGTTGTGGGCATTGCTATTTCTCAAAAAACAAAAAAAAAAAGGACTGAGAAAACAATCTCGCATAATGCGATAATTTTTTATCAAGTGCGAATTTGTTAAAATTAATTTTTTATTAATTATAGTAATGTATAGTAGTAAAACAGTGAATAGCTGTTTAAGTATCAGTCCTATTCTCTTAAAGAATTGCTTAATAAGTAATCTTAATTCACATTCCAAATTACAGTATATATACCTGTAAACTTGAATATGTTTATTCTCGTAAAATTTAATTAGAAATTGAGTTTACCTGTCTTGGTTGTCTATATTTCTTTCTCTTACCTATATATTTGCTCTCAAAATTGTTCACTTTTCTCTTGCAGTTGATAGAAAAGATTGGAGAAATAATTTCCACAGTAAAGTATACAAATAATTTTCAATGTTTATAAACTTTATATCTTAAATTTTAATGTACCCTACTGTCGAAAACTAATTATATGTTAAAATAGAAAATCTAAGCACAGCACACAACTTTGCCAAAGAAAGAGAAAGTTGTGTGCTGTGCGACCTCACCGCACCAGATGTTTTTTACTTTCTCTTAGCCTATATATGAAATATATAGAGAGAGAAAGTATTGCGATCATGTCAAAAATTCGATGTCGAGATTTTGATGGATATACATGTTTTGAGGTCCCCTGAGTCCAAAAAAAGTGGGTCCCGCAAATTGGTCTGTGTGTGTGTGTGTATGTATGTATGTGTGTGTGTCTGTGTGTGTGTGTGGACAGATTTTTAGCATGAAGGATTTGAGCTAGAGGATTGAAATTTTATATTTAACTTAGGTACCTTTGAAGAATCTCAAAATAAGCTTTTGAACAAAATCGGCCAAAAAGTACTAGTACTTTACTGATGTACTTTTTCAGTTTTTTTTTGATTTTCTCAAAATTCCCTCCAAGGATTTTTTTAAAATTCATAAATCAACTATTTTTTAGATGCTCTTTAAAATGTATATTCTCATTTTGCCGTTGAAATCTTCTGAAGACCACTTTACTCTTGTTCTTCATAGGAAAGATAGAAATGGTTGCCATGGTAACCGAATTTAAATCTTTTTCTTTTTATTAGATTAAAAATCAATTATTATTTAAATTCCCATTTATTTTTATTTTATTTGTGTCTTTAATTGTTTCAAAGAAAACATATATGTCTCTCTCTCACTTGCAAACATTATCGTCTCTCTCTACTCTTTTTAAATTCCCTTTCCACCTTATCTTCGCATAGGAACAATGTTAATTTCCTATAGGGATTTGTATGTTAATTTCGATTCAAAAGGGGGTCCCCTTTGGAACTTTTAGGCATTTAAAATTTTTTTTCCAATTCTTATGAAATTTTGTATTTATTTACGAATCTATATTGTGTATAAAATGTCCAAATATGAGATTAAAATTTTGAAAAATAACCATAGTTTATTTGAAGCAGTCAACATTTAAAATGCAAGTTTGAAACTAAGGTGCTCTGGGAAACTAAATATATCTCGACACAAAAAATCTGGTGTGACCAGCACGGTGCGCAACTTTCTCTTACCGAAGGGTAAGAGAAAGTTGTGTGCTGTGCGCCAGTCACACCAGATTTTTTAATTTATTCAAAAATGGATAGATATAGTTTACTTGCTTATTTTACAATTTGAACCCTTATATTATTTATTTATATGTTTGAGAAATTTTTTCTCTTACATAGGTTGGAGTGTCTTTCTCCAATTTTTACAGAATTCAAAACAAAAATGCGAACAATGAATTTGACAATAAAAATCTTGTATATTTAAATCCTCCTCTTATTCGTTACAAATAAACGCTCTTATTCTCATTGCGCTTTCAATATACTTGCAGAGCCTGGCGATCTCAATAGATGTCGTAGGGTTGATTATATCTTCCAATAATTGCTCCTTCTTCACGTTATCAAATATCCCGAGTCTCCACCGAACTTCCCGCAACTCCGCATACAAGGGGCAGCAAATCAGGATATGTGCGAGATCTTCCAGTTCTTTTATATTGAGCATAGGCCTACACATTTCGGATCTATTTTATATGTATTTCCCCTTGATATAAAATTGTATCTCTCTTTCATTGCAAGTTCTTATTTGATAAAGGACGCTTCGCCTCACTAAGGGAAGTCTTATATTGAGCAGGTGGCTTTGCTCTTTGGCTAACCTGTAATATCTGCAATATAGAGAGTTCCATGCCCTCTCTATAAAAATGCATTTGCAATTTTTGAGTCATTAATGGGTTATTTTCTTTTATGGCTTGCGGGTCCTGTGTTTTCCATAATTTGTCTTCGCCGATCATATGAAAAACCTCTTTTAATTGTTGCGCCCAATTGTATCTCTTATCGCCTCAGAGAGTTTCCTCTCGAAAAGCATGCATCATTCATTGTCAAAATTTTGCAAAGCCATCCAATCGCTCTGTTGTAGGCATAGGTTTAAACCCTTATATAATGACAAGATGTTTTTTTTTTAAATAATTCCTCAAGTAGAGCTCCTATTTCCTTCACACATCCATGGTTTAATGATTTTTGTTTGCCTGGTGATCATCCCCTCTTCCTATCAAAAAACAATCGACATGTAATAACCCACACCAGACATGGATGAAAAATTTTAAGTATCGTTGTCAATTCCCTCAGGATACCCTAAACTTCCTGTCTTTGAAACCCTAGAAAAAAAAAACAAGAGGAAATTGAACCACCAAAAAAAAAATACTTATTCAAATATCAACGATTCCGCATTCATTTAATACAGTCTTGTCTTCTGATAAATATAGGCCTAGAGGGTGTTTCTGTAATGTGCGGAGGACCACCATTTTGTTTGTTATTTATTTTTTTAAATAATTTGACCAATTGTGTTGAATTTTTCTCAAACCTCAGGTGAAAAAATTCAACTCAATCAGTCAACCCCGTTTATTTATTTAGTGATCATTGGATTATTTACCCGAGATGCTTTAGTGCAAACAGACACTCATCTCAAACCCCTACCGGCACCCCGTGAAGTTACATTATTTTCTATCTCTAACTCCTCATCCTGCCTTCGTTTCTAGCTAGTGAACTAATCCTTATTTCTGCTTCCACCCGGCTCCTTTTATCGAGCCTCTTCTATACTAGGGAGGATATCCTATTTGAGGAGGGACTCCCTTAGCACCGATTCCTTTCGAAGAATGCATCACTGAGAGGGAATCTTATTTTCGTCCCTTCCACAGGACGGGATGTCTCAGCAACTCCCTCTCCTCGTAGAGTTGCCTGGGGGTTATTGTGGTGAGATACATTATTCCAATCAATGATAATGGAAAGGGTGAATGATGAAAACAAAAAAGATATCAACTTTTTTCTTCGATTTATTTATGGTCTTTTTTGGCCCCATTCGTCCTGAATTGGTAGCCAATTTAATTAAAATACATTTTTGAAAATTTGACCTCTAACACAAGTGGCGAGAACTCTAGCTACGG
The DNA here is from genome assembly GCA_023213315.1 of Euborellia annulipes. NCBI lineage: Eukaryota > Metazoa > Arthropoda > Insecta > Dermaptera > Anisolabididae > Euborellia > Euborellia annulipes. The sequence goes on along the minus strand of JAKCPI010015069.1, from coordinate 14,461 downwards.
CTCATATCATATTACTTTTACTTTCTCTTACCTAGATATCTATCAATATCTCAAGAAAAATAAATACACAGATTTCTGATTCTAAAAAAATTAGTTTTGATATTTAAAATAAATTTAGATTCCTTCATGGCACGCTACTATAAGATTAAAAACTGACCATTCCTTCTTTTTTCAATCTTTAATATAAGAGCGCAGCGCAACAGGATGGCACATTTTCGTGACGTGCAAATTTCAAATTTTCTCTCTATCAGGTCTATTCTCTAAGCAAAAACGTTAACTTTTAACATCTGAAACTATTTTTTTTTCCTTTTTTCTCCTTATTTTTTTTTGTTAAAAAAAAAACTAAAACCAAAACTCAATTTTTTTTAATTATTTTAATAATTAAATTTTTTTATAATGTGTTTATTTTTTTATTCTCCCTCTTTTAAAAAAAAAAAAATTTTAAAAATAAGGAGTTTATTTTTTTAATTAAAACCTTTTAAAATTTTGTTTAGAGAATAACATTTTTTAACGCTGTTGTTATTACTTTACTTTCTAACACCCATTTTATGATGTTAAATTTTAACGTCGATTTTAGATAATAGCCTGTGTGTGAGGAATATGATTTGTTTAACCGGCTCTTAGTATATCACTGTGTCATCCGTCACTTAATTGTGCAAATAACCAGGCGTATATCGAATTTAAAACAAAAATAAAATAGGGATAGAAAAATTATTTCAAGTTTACCTTTTAAGGTTTAAGAAATAATTAAAAAAAAAAAAAAAAATTGTAGGAAGTAGCTACGTAGCGATGACGTAGCTGGCTAGCTAGCTTTGTTCTTATTTAAGCTAGAGTATTTAATGAGTCATAGCCGTATGCATGCATTGCTTTCCTTTAAGTAAGTGTCCGCTAATCGATCCGTGGGTTCGTTCCCAGGCTGGTCCATCTCCTCTACCTGTTGCATACCTGCACAGTCATTATCCGATCTTTTTTTTTCTCCTCTTCTTGCCAGGAGGAGCTTTTTTTTTTTGTTACTTAACTCTTAAACAAAATATTTTCTTTTATATATTAACAATAATGGAATGTTCACAAGGAATTTGGATTTTTATATCTATAAAAGACATTAAAAAGGGACGCCCACAATGCGAATATGTCTAAGAAAATGAGACAATAGACCTCTGGGCTATATATCTGCCCATAGATCTGAACATTTGCATATTTATAGGTGCAGGGTGTGGCGGCAAAAGAGAGAAAAAAAAAAAACAAAAAGATATTTTTCCAATTGGAAGAGTTTAAATCGTTTGACCTCAAACTTCGATTCAATCATTTGTCAGCATTTAACAAATGCAAATTTTTTTTTTTTTAGATACTATTTAAGATTTTCTATGCCATTTTTTTTACTCTATTTGACAATTATCATGTGAAAAGTCGATCATCGTTTTACAATGTGTAAAGCCACCTACCTATAAAATAAAAAAACAAAAAAATAGAAAGGAAAATTAGGTTTAGCCTCGGAGGAATTGAACACCTCAAAAAAATATACACCATAGTTTTATCAAATTACCTGACTCTAGAAAGAGAGAAGATGAAAAAAAAAAAAAAAAACTTTTTAAGGCCAATTAAAGTAATATGGATAGCTAAATAGCTTGTCTCTAGCACCTAAAGCCCCTAAGAAGTATTTAGCATCATACTTCCTTTTGCGTTCCTTAGAGAGAAAGAAAATTATTTTTCTTAATTGATATCATCATTAATATCATTCAAATCTGAGGTGACTGGTCGCACAGCACACAACTTCCTCTTACCTTCGGTAATTGTGTTCTCTGCTTGTCACTCCAGATTTATTGTATCAACATTAAGGCTCTAACAGACAGAACGCGAAATTCGCGTCGCTTGGCGTTTTTTCAACGCCGCGAAAGGCCGCGAAATGTTGTATAAGGCAAGACTGTATCATCCCCGTCACACAGGGGGCGAACTTACGCGGCGTAAACGCTCTCTTTCGCGCGACAGCTTTTTCGAGTTGTACAAAATTACAACTCCTTCGCGCGAACAGGCGAACTATCATCAAGATGAGTAATGAAATAAAAAAACTTATAGAGTTAAAAACACTTGTTTTTTCGCCTCTAACTAAATAAAAGTAAATAATAAAATATGTTTTTTCTTGGCAGCCAATCTATGATTAGTAAAAAGTCCGAATCGAGGTAATTGAATAGTATTATCTTATTCTAATTTACAAGCCTCGAAAAATATTTAATCAAAGTTATCATTAATAAAATAAGATTTTAAAAAAATCTAATTTTCCAATGATATTCTATTTCTTTCGTAATATAATACTTTATTTATAAAATATTTATAAATTCATTAAATAAAGGTTGTTGAAACATATACACAATACCGGATCGTACGCCCAGATTACGCTTCCTGTGTGGCTTAGCAAAAACGCCTTTCGCCGCGAAATACGCGCGTAGCCTGAGCGACGCGAATTTCGCGTTCTGTCTGTTAGAGCCTTTAAGAACTATTTATATTTCGACATTATTTACAATAGAATTCAAGATGCAAAATTTTATAAAAATAGGAAATTATTTATACTTTGTTGATATCATTCATATCAAGTACAAGAGTAAAGTGAAAATATACATTTTAAAAAGCATTTAAAAAATAAAGGGTCGGATTAAGCCGAGCGCACAACTTTGCCCACGCACTACTCAAGAAAAAAATATTTGTCCCCCCCCTAGAGCCCCTCTGATGGTCCGATGTTATACATATTATATATCATTTTACTCGGGAGGAAGTCTAGTTTCTAAATATATAAAAAAAATTATAGGTCATGTAAGAAAAAAAATTTTGTCCCCCCCCTAGAGCCCCCCTGATGGTCCTATGTTTACCAAAAGCTTTTCAGTTCTTGGCCTCTACCCCTAGTTTATGGGTGCAAAATTTCAAAACAATTGAATGAATAGTTTTTGAGATTTCGTTGACGAAAAAAATTACCACAGACATACACACACAGACACACACACCCACACACAGACATCATTCCAAAAACTTCTTAAATGAATTCAGGGGACCTCAAAACGCATTTTGGCAGCTTCAGAAAAATTTCGATTTTTTTTACGATTACATTAACTTTCCCTGCCAACCTACGGTTGATGGGCAAAGTTAATAATTGATTTATTATTATTATTAGTATTAGGATAATTTTTAATTATAGACCATATTTTGTATTAATTATTTATCTATTTGACATCGTTGTATGTATATAAATCTATGTTAACATCAAACTCAAAAAACTTATTGTAACTTTTTATGTAAACACCAGAATTGGCAAGTTTTATCCCGCCGAGTATAATACACGGTTTTATACAGGTATAAAACTACCACGGATAAAACTAGGTCGATGTAAAAAAAACTGTAAAAAACCAAGTCCCCGAAAAAAAAAAAAAAAAAAAAAAAAAAAAACAGGTTAAAAGATTAATGAATTTTATTTGAATTTCCTTTCTCGTCGGGTTTGCGCATGCGCATCCGAGTTTTATACGTTTTATATATTTTATACTTTTTATACAGTTTTATCCGCGATTTTTGTATAAAACTAGAAAATCATGTATAAAACCCAACTCTGCTAAACACTAGCTTTGATGATTGTGACTAACTTCATGGGAATGAGTAAAAATGGCGGGAAAATTTGTATCTAACTTTAGAGGAATGCCTGCAGATGGCGCTGACTTTGTTGTATATAAAAAGGCACGTAACGGTCGTGAAGGTTAGTTCACTTGAGTCGGAACAAGTGTATATTACTTGAGAATGGCTGCAGAATAAGCAGTCGAAACGTTATAGAGTATTTATATTTTTTTTTATAAATAATTAATACAAAATGTGGTCTATAATTAAAAATTCCCCTAAAAATAATAATAATTCAAACCACAAAAGCTTTAATAAACAATTGATTTATTATTTCAAAACGTATATTTCCTTCAAAAAATTTTCATTTAATTTTCTATTTATTAATTGGATTTTTAATTGATTAATTAATGATTAATTTTTATATCCAGTATGAATGATTGTTAATTAGAAAAGTTCTTTTTTCGATACCGCTGATGTTCCCGCGCGTGTCCTGGGCGCTAAGCAGCCTCTCGTTGTCTGCTGTTGTTGTTGTTTTGTTGAGTCGGTTGTTTTTTGGCCTGAGTGTTATTAAGTGAGTGCCGTCGGAGGCGAGGCCTTCTTACTAAACATGTTTTCGTTCCATGATTACTGCCTTTAAGAAAAAAAAAAAAAGAAAAAAAATAACCTAGAAGAACAACAGCCAGCCGACAAAAATAAATCAACAATCGAGAGATCCTTCGAAATTGTTACATTTTTACTCTTTTTGATTTTCTTTCTTTTTTTTTTTCTATAAAAAAAAAGTCAACATGTAATCTCTGTATACCAAGTATTTTTAAATCTTCTCCATCAAGGCTACATAAAATTTTGTAGTTTATTACAAGGGCTCGGATTTTGCGTTTTTTTTTTCTTGATCGTTATCCTTCTAATTTTTTTTTATCTGGCGGTTTTAGGGTATCAGGACCCACCCAGAAAAATCTTATTTTGCATATAAGTGCATATTTAGGATATTTAAGCTCTATTTTGCATATTTGTATGATTTTTATTTCTCGTTTGTTGGCAAATCAGAAAAATAATTTAAGAAAATTTTAGAGACAGAGAGGGTTCAAACTTTTTTTGACCTCCCACCCCCCACCCTCTCTCACTTTCAAACATCGGGAAATAATTGAAATATATTAATAGGAGAATTAAATTCAAGTATGATACACAAGGTTTTTTTTTTGAAAGGCATTAACACTTTATACGTATTTCGACACCATATGTGTCATCATCGAAAGTGAATTACAAAAAACCTTGTGTATCATATTTGAATTTAATTCTCCTATTAAAGCATAATGTTTCAACTAGAGCCAACGGTTACCAGTTTAAAATTTAAATGAAAGTCATATTTTTCATGAAAATTATTATAAAAAATAAAAAAAAAGAGTAGAGAGTCTTGCTAATCCGGCCTAATCGAGACAGGCCGGATTACCCGAAACTTTTAATATAATACAAAATTTATTCTTAAAGATCTGAAAAGACATCTAGTTTTCTTAAATTACCTCCCAGAGAAGTAGCTTATCAACACGCCGGATTAGCAAGGCTCTGCTGTATTAAATTTTTTTTAAGAATAAACTTTGCTAACATTTATTTTATATTAAATAAATTGGAGTTGTTTTGTCGATTTAAAGCTATCAATATGTGGGTATATAATGCATATTTCTTTTAAAATGCATATTTCGACCTTTTTAAATGCATATTTTGTGGTTTTTTTTTAGACGATCCGAGCTCAATTTATTACATTTCATAATCACTAAAAGTTGTTTAGCAGGGAGGTAGGGGGCTCGGAATCTCGAAAAAGATCTTGTATAACCTATACCATAGGCGTAGCCAGGGGGTGGGTTTGGGGGGTTCAAACCCCCCCCCCCCATGACTAGATATTTAATACAAATTATATTTCGCATAGGGTAAGAGAAAGTTAAATATAATAATTTACTCTAGCTAAAAAATCAAACCAAAATGATTTATAAATACCCTAAAATAATCTTAAATTTTTGAAAAAAATATCTTGATCCCCTTCCATAAAAAATTTCTGGCTACGTCAATGACTTATACAATCCATTTTCATCTGTATTGTAAAAAATTTCCAGGGTGTAGAAAATTAAATTATTTAATATATGTGAGGTTTCACTGTCTTTTCTGTGTGTGATTTTAGAGTTTTTTTTTTTTTTTTTTTTTTTTTAATAAAAACACTCCCACTTTTTTCTCATTCACACTCACACTCGCACACACACATACACACAGTCTTTTCGGCAACTTAGGTCATTTAAGACTTTAAACGATACTTGTTATTTGTAAATATATTAATTGGGGGTCCAGGCATTCTTATTTAAGCCATTTGGTATCCAAATGACTTAAATAAATTCATCGGACTGCCTGGGGTCTGAACCCCGGAAGGTAGACACGCTACCAACTAGACCAAGCCCGTAGGCCACTTTACTCTTGTAATTCATAGGAAATATAGGAGCAATGGTTGCCATGGTAACAGAATATAAATATTTTTCTGTTTATAAATTTTAAGCCCACGGGGCTTGGAGTAGTTGGTAGCGTGCCTACCTTCTATACCGAACGTCGCGGGTTCGGATCCCAGGCAGTCCGATGATTTATTTGGATACCAATTGGCTTAAATAGAAATGCCTGGACCCCCAATAGATATATATAACCATTCTAGTATCGTTAAAAGTCTTAAATGGCCTAAGTTGCCGAAAAGACTGTGTGAATGAGTGGGTGAATGTGAGTGTGAATGTTTAAAAAAAAAAAAAAAAATTACATCTTTAAATTCGAAAGTACCATACTGTCGGAAACTAATCATATGTCGACACAAAAAATCTGATGTGACAAGCACAGAACATAACTTTCGAATACCGAATGGTAAGAGAAAGTTGTGTGTGCTGTGCGACCAGTCACACCAGATTTTTTTAAATAAAGAAACTCAAAAATTATTTAACTTTTTTATAATCTCACTAATTTAATGATACCAATCACCTTGACTAGAAAATTCCCATTTTATATTTCTCGTCTCTTTTTCCATTACACAAGTATCCTATTCATATAGTTATAGTTACCTTGCCATTTTGAACTCCTCCTCTTCTTCTATTACAAATTATAGACAATTAAAATGAATTTATTTCTTTTCTATTTAAAAATGTTTCCAATATTGCAAGCAATATGATAAATGGACCTGTTTAGTAGAAATTAAATTATAAATAAATAATAAATACCTATTATTATTATTATTTTTTTTTCTTTTCATAGCATACCATATAAATATATCATGTAAAATTATAACAAGACATATTTTATGTCTCGTGGTTCGGGCAATACAAGGTACACAAAGAAGGCAATGGAAAATAAAACTTGATTGCGAACTAAAAAAAAAAAAAAAAATTCCTCCACACTAATTTGTTCAATTTATATTTTAAGATTCCCTTTAAATTGTTGGAGACTTGAATGCACGTTAAATACTTGGAGACTTTAATGCCTGGCTGAAAATAATTAGATTAAAAAAAAAAATTTAATTTCCATTTAAAGGTTATCATTATTCTTTTTTTTTTTTTTTTTTTTTAATAAATTGCAATCTATTTGTTTTTGTTAGTGTTGTTTTTGTGCTGGTTCTAACACTTGATTGGACTTTTCTTTTTTATTTTTCAAATCTTACACAAAAGCTTCAAAAAGAGCCGCCATAAACGAGCTTTCTTGGTAGACAACATTAGGCCCCCGGGGCGTTCGCTAAGGAGTTGACGGTGTCGTCAATTAGTTCACTCCCTGCTAATTCCCAATTTAAACACTCGGCTTATTTCCTCTATGAAACACGCCTTAATAAGCGATAATATTCATAACTAATTTAAAAAAAAAAAAATTCTCATATAATTTTGTGACTTCATCAAAAAAAAAAAAAAATAAAATCTCAAAATACTTTTATTTAATGATGTGGAAAACATCTCATTTCCAAGATTGTTACTTATTTATATACAAAAACGGTAAAAAAAAAACTCTATTATTTACATAATTTATCCTTTCTTCACTAGCCTTACTAATATTTACAAATTGATTCTAAATTAATGATGTAATGACGCTGTTTTTCTTCGTGTCAGCATCTGCAATGTCCATACAAATATGAAATTTCCCAAAAAAAAAAATAACTAAGCCTTATTTTATTTTTCTTCTGAAATTGTCCTCTTTTAAGGGGGTTCAGGAGCGACGTCTAAACGTATTTAAAAAAAAAAAAAAACTAGACTATTATAAGGAATTTTTCAATGCGGTTTTTTTTTTTAATGAACTAAATTCATAAGAGATTATTGGAACATCGGGCTATAATTTTTTTAATGATTTATTAAAAAATTATCGTAATTAATTTTTTTGTTATCAAGCAAATACAAAAAAACAATCTATCCCAATAATCTTTATTTTTTTTTTAATTTAAAAATGAATTTATTGTTATTATTAATCACATATTAATTAAGAAATTTTTAAAATAAGCTTAGATGATTTATTTAAAAAGCAACTGTCAAATTAGTTCAGCATTCTTGCAATAGATGGCAGGCTAGTCTAACAGCTGATCCCCTTTTGGCCTATATTTATATATTTTTATGCTTTTATAAAAGATACATAATATATAATAACATTTATAAAGTATTTATTGTTAAAAGATCAATGAAAATCAACCAAATGCATTAAATATTATTAGCTACCATTCTGACATCTCTTTTTTGAATTAATTAATATTTGGGCATCCTTTTTACTTTCTCTTACCTATGTATATATGTAATATATATATAGAGAGAAAGTATTGGATTCATGTCAAAAATTCGATGTCGAGATTTTGATGGATCTTCACGTTTTGAGGTCCCCGGAATCCAAAAAATGGTTTTCGCGACATGGTCTGTCTGTGTGTCTGTCTGTGTGTGTGTGTGTGTGTGTGTCAATTTTAAGCATGAAGGATTTGAGCTATGAGGCTGAAATTTTATATTTAAGTTAAACACCCCCCGGGACCGGAAAAATAAGCTTTTAATCAAAATCGGCCAAAGAGTACTAGTACTTTCTGATGTACTTTTTCAGTTTTTTTTGATTTTCTCAAAATTCGCTCTAACGATTTTGATTAAAATTCAAAAATCAATTATTTTTTAGATGCTCTTTCAAATGTATATTCTCGTTTTGCCCTCAAAATTGTTTGAAGACCACTTTACTCTTGTATTTCATAGGAAAGATAGGAGAAATGGTTGCCATGGTAACAAAATATAAATATTTTCCCATACTTATAAATTATGACACACAACGCCCTCTTATCGGGAAAAACATGCGTAACACCTTCACTCCCATGCCCCCATAACTAATATTTCCCTGGATTGTATTTTTTACATTAACAGTAGCAATAGGAGGAATTATCAGAATGTATTTTTGAATAAATTTTCAAATTTTCTTACAATTTCTTAAGCCGCGCATCGGCTACGCGCTCCATGAGACAGGCGAGAGTTCCAGATATCATTTTGGAACACGTGCCAATGTGTTCTTTGGAACTCTCGAACGCGGAGCGGGCCGCTCCATCTGGTGTTGGTTTTTAATCAAAAGTGCCGCCCGCGCCAGTTGAGACGGACGTAGTACTATTTTGTATGTTTGTTTTGTTCCAACCGATGGATAACCAATGTTGCCACAACTATAATATATGGTACAAAAGAACTGCTGTGGAATAGCAAAAGTTCTCTGACCTGCACGTTGAACGATCAAACACTGGAACAGCTGGCACGTGCGCCAGGCGAGCTTACAAGCGCCAGGAGCTCATAATGGATACGCGCTTTTATCTTACCGGTGTTTATAATAATCTATATATAATAATAGCGGAGTGTCCGTCTGTCCGTCTGTCACGCTCTGTTTGACATACTTCTCGTTGGAATTTTGAAACTAAATTTTGTCTTATGAAGGACGTTATGGAGAGTCCAGGAAAAATACTCGGGTCCCGAAATTCATATAACTTTTTGAGTTATTAATTCCTAAAGTTACGATTTCTCCCATAGGAAATGTATACAGAAATATCTATGTATTCTTTGCATTTATATATTCTATGAATATAAACAAATCCTCAAGCAGGCACTGGATTGTGGAATACGAAGTAATAATTTTCTTTTCATAATTTCTTTTTTCTAAGAAAAAGGCACCCAATGGCTACTGCCGAAAGGGGAAATAAATAGGAAAAAGAAAATGGCGAGGGTCCGCCGCAGACGGGCGGCGGGGTTAGTTATTTTATAAATTCCTTAATGAAAAAAGGTTTAGCTTAAATGACAGAATGGAAAACTTTGTGCGAGTTTCTCCCACTATTTGGCACTTGGATTGAATACTTGAATGAATAAGGAATAATTTCTAGGAACGAATGAATACGCGCGAAGATTTGGGCTAAATCTTAAACACAATATTTTTTTTTTTTTTTTTTTTTTTTCACCATGTGCATTAGTTTCTTCTCTATGATTAATCTGTCATTTGCTATATGTTTAAAATAATTTTGATTATAGCAGCTTGAACAGTTGAAACTAAAGAAGAGAAACGCCCAGACAAACGAACAATGCACCTATGAAAAGAGAGAGTGCCTGCCATTTATTCAGATTAGGATTATAAAACTCACCTTATTATTATTCTTTATTTACCCCGAGCAAAGGGGGGGTTAAATAGACTGAGATTGGCTAATATTTAATGTGTTCTTGAAATTAATACAAAGGGGTTAAAAATTACCCTTGAAATTTAATATAAAAATAGTAGGAAAGAATTTAGTAGTGAATTCAAAGGGGCGCTCTCACTGTGGATTTTCTTGACATTAAACATTTTAATAAAGGTTATTTCTCAATATTTAAGAAAATAATGGCCACATTTGTTTACATTCTGATGAATATAAAAACAAATTGACAGGTTAAAAGAGGTTAAGATATTTCTCCATATTTAAGAAAAACCAGTGCCTGCTTGAGGATTTGTTTCCATTCATAGAATATACAAATGCAAAGAATACATAAATATTTATCTATGGGTCGTTTTGATAACTTACCTACCCCAACATAATACCTCCCTATGGGAAATAATGTGTTTGTCCTTCAGCTATTTTAATGCTGAGGACAAACACCATGTATTTCCCCATAGGGAGGCTATTTTAATGTTGGGGTAGGTAAGTTATCAAAACGACCCATACTTTCCTATGGGAGAACTTTAAGAATTAATAACTCAAAAATTGAAAGTCCTAGGGACCAAAACGTATTTTTCCCTGAACCAGTTTTTTATGCTGAATACGTATATGTAATTATTATTTTCCTACGACCTTTAGTTCAGGCCGTACTTTTTATGCGTACGGACGGACAGACAGACACCTGAGTCTCTGCATAAGCTCTCTCCCCCTTAGTACTTCGTACAGTGAGTGCTAAAAAATTGAAATGATTTTGGACACATGAATAGTGAAGGTCACATCATTATAAAACAAATTTTTTCTTGCTTATCCGAGTTATAATAAATTTACTAGTGACAATAATAATGCTGTTATATTGTTCTGTCATTAAGTATTTCCTCTTCCTCTCAACTCTGATTTTGATCGTCGTTCTATTCTTTAATCATCATAAAGAGTGTAATCCAGCCGAGGGACAGACAGGTGCTGGCTGCTCTGTGTGAGGTCCAGGAGGGCGCGTGCCGTTCAGGGCTTCCGCAAGGGACTCTCAGTTTACACGCAATCCGGAAGAGATTGCGTTTCTTTAGCCAGATCGAATACTCAATTACTACAAAAATACCCCCCCCCCCCCCTCTCTCTCTCTCTCCTCACTTCATCGTCTTCCACTTAACCACCCACCCACCTTTATTTTGTTTTTTTATTTATTTTGGCTCGTTTCGCTTTGATTTTGATCTTTACAAAAAAAAAAACAAATAAAAACCTTGCTGATTGATGCTTTTGAACATAATGATTTATTTATTTATCTATTCTTAATTTTAACAACAAAAAGTTTTTTAATTGCTTTTTGTTTGAGAAATTAAAAAAAAAAAATAAGACAAAAGACTTGGCATAATATCTAAAAAAAATTTTTTTTTTTTACCTATTATAATAAGCAAAATAGAAATGCCGACTTCTGTCTTAATGATTGACTTCCGTTGCTATTAAATTGAAATTCATCTTTTAAGGATGAATATGTTTTATTTGTACAAGATACAACATTACGGTCATAGTTTTTTTTTTACTTTTTTGAATATAACAATGTTGGATAGCGAGGATGCAGACCAAAGGTTTAAAGAACACCAATTCCAATAGAGACGTTTCGGCGAAAATTTTATTTTCCCATCTTCAGTCGTTCAGGAATTTTCCATGTTCATATTCATATGAACATGTGTCATTTAGCCAAGTCGTTTTTTAAAAATTTCTACTTTGAGGGCAATGGCTCAGAGAGTTTCGAAGTATTAAATGATCATTTAATCAAAGTAGAAATTTTTAAAAAACGACTTGGCTAAATGACACATGTTCATATGAATATGAACATGGAAAATTCCTGAACGACTGAAGCTGGCAAAATAAAATTTTCGCCGAAACGTCTCTATTGGAATTGGTGATTTTCTTTGGTCCAAAACCTTTTTGGCTGCATCCTCGCTACCCAACATTGCAATATCTACAGGCAATAACTCAACCACTTTTTTGAATATAAATCTCTAAACGTGAAACTCTGTGATTGTATTTGAATTATACCTGAGGAAGCCTGCAGAATGAGTGACAGAAACGTTATATCATATACACGGATGCCGATAGGAGGGGATAAATCCCTGAGGGCTTTGAGATACATCTCTAAATGTCTCATGAAAAAAAAATGAAATATTTAAAGAATCTGAGCCCTCATAAAAATATTGTGAGGTATGTCTTTGTGGCTGGAAGTATTATTAAGGAGTCAAAAAAATTCAAGACATATGCACATTTATTATAGCCGTCCCAGACTGACGTTTCAGCCACTGGTCTAGGCCATCTTCAGAGCCGGAGGCGAGAATAAATGAAAATTACAATTTCTGCGACACATACTGTATTCGCTGTCCTATGAGGACTCCACAACGTTCATACGAATGTGTGTCGTTGAATTGTAATTTTCATTTATTCTCGCCTCCGGCTCTGAAGATAGCCTAGACCAGTGGCCGAAACGTCAGTCTGGAACGGCAATAATAAGAGAAATAATTTTGAAAGGAAATTAATGGCTGAGTGATAATCAACAGGAACAGGTAGATGAAGGCAGCCAGCAAAGAACAAAAACTTTATTTAAATATCGTCGACGTTTCGGGGAACTCGTCGCTCCCATCTTCAGGACGATAAATTGTTAATGTTGTTTAGATTGATACATGTAGGTCATACAAAATTGCAACACAAATCTGCATATACCATTAAATGTATGTTTAATTGTCTGTGAGAGCCTGGATGCAGATTTGTGTTGCAATTTTGTGTGACCTACATGTATCAATCCCCTAAACAACTATTAACAATTTATCGTCCTGAAGATGGGAGCGACGAGTTCCCGAAACGTCGACGAATATTTAAATAAAGTTTTTGTTCTTTGCTGGCTGCCTTCATCTACCTGTTCCTGTTGAGAAATAATTTTGTGTGCATAAGTCTTGATTTTTTTTTTACTCCTTCAATGGCTTTCAGCTCGACTAATGGACTGAAGATGACTTTGATTTCATTAAAATTTAAAAAAATTTCATTAAAACGTTAACCTTAACATACAGTTTAATTTCGTTGAGGCTTATTACCTGGCTGCACGCTCCTTTCCCTATCTATTGTTCAAATACAACAGCCACTTGATTTCTTCAAATTAATAAACCAAATACAATCACAAAAAGTTGATCAGGGGCCCACATCCTGTGGGTACGTGGATGGCGACCACGAGCTACCCAAGCTGGGACTGGCAGTCCTATTCTTTACATGCCAATCTCTTCCTTCTATATTTTCAACAGGTCAGCCGACCTGTTCCTATTTCTTACGGTCACAAAAAAAAATCTATTCCGCCCACCCCGCTTGCTACCGCCGACCGCGGGAATAATAACGGCAAAGAAGAAGAAGAAGTCACAAAAACACTTTCTCTAACTAAATAGAAAGGATTTGTCTTTAAAATTTCATGACCTTGAAATTATTTATCTCTTTGTGTTTTTTTATTTACTAGCCGCGTCGCCCGCCTTCCGGCGGGCTTCGCGGCACTACCCGGGGAAACTACGCCCCCCTGGACCCCCTCCAGCTGGCTCGGGCCCGCCTGCGGCGGGGACCGCTCGCTTTTTCTTCTTAATTATGAAAAGAAAATTATTTTATTTTTTTTTTTTTTTGAAAAAAAACATTCACACTTTTTTCTCATTCACACTCACATTCTTTCTTTAGTCTTTCGGCAACTCAGGCCATTTAAGACTTCAGACGATAACCGTTGTATTATATATTATCTATTGTAGGTTCAGGCATTTCTTCCAAGCCCATCTGGTAAAAATTTTTTTTTTTTTCATTAAAAAACATTCACACTTTTTTCCTCATTCACCTCACAATCACACATTCACACAGTCTTTTCGGCAACTCAGGCCATTTAAGACTTTAAACGATATCCGTTATTTATTACTATACATATTGGGGTCAGGCATTCTTATATAAGCCATTTGGTATCCAAATGCCTTATATAAAATCATCGGACTGCCTGGGAGGTCCGAACCCGCGACGTTTGGTATACGAGGTTAGCACGCTAACCTCTCGCCATGCCCCGTGGGCTAAAGAAAATTATTACCTATTCCAATCAGTACCTGCTTGAGGATTTGTTTACATTCATGGAATACACAAATGAAAGAATAATTAAATATTTCTCTAACCATTTCCTATGGGAGAAATCGT
>JAKCPI010015068.1:0-13454 GCA_023213315.1 Euborellia annulipes | reverse complement strand
TTAATAAATATAATTTTTTTTTCAACTAAATAAATAAACAATAGGCTAATATCTCCAGGATTTTTTTGTTTTCCTCTTTAAATATCTCTATTTGAACATTTAATGTTCTTTTCTTCTTTTTTATACATACATTTCCAATTTCGTAAATGTCCGATTATTTATTTATGTATTTTGATAATGAAATATTTAATAAAAAAATAAAAGTTTGTATTAAAAGGTGATTCAAAATAATGACAGGATACTCGATTTCCGTTTAGGAAAGATAATAGGATAATGATATCGCCAGTTTAATTTAATAACATTGAACTCATAAACATTATCGACACCTGCTGAGAGAGAAATCGATTTATATTCTCTCTCTCTCTCTCTTTCTGCGTTATTTGATACAAAATTCCATTTTAAATCTGATTTTATAGAAAGTCTAACAGATGAGTTTTTACTTTTTAAAAATATATAAGCATAGCTGGCTCTCGCGACGAAAAGTACTTGATAAAAATATTATCTTGAAGTAAGTTAGTTTTAAAAGATTAAATATTGGAACTTCCAAAAATTTTTGAGCTAACTTTAAGTAATTTCCTTGAATCAAGTAGAATATTGATGAAGATACTTAGGCCCGTATTCATAAACTAGACTTGATTACGTGCTTCATGAAGTAGTTTGAACAAGTCGAGATAGTTTGTGTATGTATTCATAGTCGCTAAAAAACATATACCCCCCTAGTTTATATAAAACATTTTATTATTTTAGTGGACTCGGGGAGTATACAAACAGCGGGCGAGTAGGACACCTTTAGACTTTATTCAGGACAAACGTTCCGGCAACCATAACAGCTCGCTCGCTGGTTTTATTACACTCGACTCCAATCTCATATACCCACCAACCAACCTAATTTACATTTTATTATTTTATTTTAAATTTTGTTTAATTTTTGAAGAAAAACAATACATTTCTAAAGTAAAATTTCAATAAACAATGACTCATGTAATCATTTGATGGAGTCTGACTTGTTTGCTATCTAGTTTGCATTAAAAATGCCAATGAATTCGAAGGTACAGTGAGGGTCAATATTAAGACCCACCCATGCCTTTTCTACTTGTAATTATTTCATTATTTTTATAAAAGAAAATGAAAATCTTTATTGCAAATTTTTAAGGTTTGAACTTTGAAAGTCTCCATTAAAAAATATATAATATTTTTTTAAAAACAATGAAATAATCACAAGTAGAAAACGCATGGGTGGGACTTAATATTTTCCCTCACTGTACTTATTTGAAATAAGTGTTGGCTTAAGTCATGACTATGAATAACAAAAATCTGGTGTGTCTGGTCCCACAGCACACAACTTTCTCTTATCCTTCGGGAAGAGAAAGTTGTGTACTGTGCTTTCACACCAGATTTTTTGTGTTGAGATATATTTAGTTTCCGACAGTAGGATACATTTGAATTCAAGATTTTTTTTTTAACACACTTTTTTCTCATTCACACTCACACTCACACACACATTCACACAGTCTTTTCGGCAACTTAGGCCATATAAGACTTTACGATAACCGTTATTTATATAATATTTATATTTGGATAAGGATTAGTTCACTAGCTAGAAACCAACGCAGGAAGAGGAGTTAGAGATTGGAAATAATGTAACTTCACGGGGTGCCGGTACGGCCAGAGGCAGGTATGTTTTGAGGTGTGTCTTCGAGCACGTAAGCACCTCGGGTAAATAAACAAGGATCCCGATAGGAATTTCAAATAATTATAATAATAATAATAATATTAAGTGTCAATATCTCTAACCTTCCCGTGTACGGGCTATTCTTATTTAATATTATAACACTCTCAAACTACTTAGATGTTTGTTTAATTTTTTTTTTCTTGAAAGAATTCAATTAAGACTCAATTAACAGGTGGGGCTTGTAGAGGGGTCGTATTTCGAGAGACCAAACGGGTTTACTTTAAAAGTAAACTTGCCCCCACGCACCTGCGGACGCATGCATGCATGTATGCCCTTAGGGCCGACCAAGATTATTTATTAAATAAATTTTTCATAAAAATTATAATTATATTTAATCATAGAAAATTGATAATCAAATTGATTAGCATGCTATGCAAAGTGGATGCCAATTAAGTGTTTAGTTATCGTAACGACTTGTCAACAGATGACTTCCAACGAGGATTTATTTTAAATTAATTAATATAATCATATCAAATTTTTTTTTTTAATAAAAAATTTTTCAAATAGGCTATTTATTAGTTGTGAAATCTTTTATAATTTGTGAGAATTAATTTTTTAATAGAGGAAAAAGGTCAAAGGGTTCAATCAATTCAAAAAATCTCAAAAATGTTGAAACTATGCAACTTTAATTAGATAAGACCATCGTAATTTAACTAAGAGAGTGAAATGTACAGAGTAGTCAAGCTCATAGGCTGGTTAAAATGCTCTGAAACTACTGCACGGATTTTCACGGAGTTTTTTTAATAGGGGTTTTTTTTAGAAACAACAGAAAAAAATTCTCCATCAGAAAGCATTGTATTCTCTCCTTTTTAAAAATTTAAGGCAATTAATTAAATAATGAAATCTCTTAAATAGGAAATAATAAAAATTTCACCCTCTTAAAATTTATTTTTTAAATTGCAATTGGAAGATTTTCGCTGGATAAGATGTATAGGAAAGAACCGGAGAATAAAACCAGCAATTGATGGACCCTCTCACATCATCTTTAATTGGCAAATATTTCGACTGGTATTACGCCTAGTCAATGACTAGATTAATTAGATTAATTAAAGATGATGTGAGAGGGTCCATCAATTGCTGGTTTTATTCTCCGGTTCTTTCCTTTATTTTTTAATTGTTCACTCTAATTTAATAAAATTTTAAATGACACTTCCCTAGAAAAATTATATTCCACACTTACGGAAGGTTTTTTCTACTCTTCGTTCTCCCCCTAAAATAAATTATTTACTGGGTATATTTACCGGTAATAGTGCAATGGATGGAAGTGTAGCTCAGTTTAATTTATTATTCAATTTCTCAGCTGGAGGAGGGCCCCCCCTTGCCATGCGAAGTGCCCGCCGGAGGCATCATAATGTATTTAGCCTGCAAGCTAACCCCTACACCAAGCTCGAGGACAATTAATATATAATATGACAACTGCATATTTTTACACTCTGATTTCTGACTAATCATAACATTATTTAATTAAAGTCGAACTTTTTTAAATTTTTATTTACAGAGAAGGACATACTATGACTGCATATTTTTTTTTTTTTTTTTTTTAAACATTCACACTTTTTTCTCATTCACACTCACACACACACAGTCTTTTCGGCAACTTAGGCCATTTAAGACTTTAAACGATAACCGTTGTATATATAATATATATATATATATATATATTGGGGTTTCAGGCATTTCTATTTAAGCCATCTGGTATCCAAATGGCTTAAATAAAATCATCGGACTGCCTGGGTCCGAACCCGCGACGTTTGGTATAGGAGGTAGGCACGCTACCTACTACGCCACATATTTATATTATTATTGATAAATTTTTATCTATCTTCTTTTTTATCCGTATATAAGTTGTTTATGCAAATGATGAATATTTCTTCAACGTGGTTTTTTTTTTTTAGGGGAAGAATTTTTATAAAGAAGGGGAAGTGAGAATTTACACTTGTTAACTCATCAACAAGTTAATGGCATGTGAAACGTATTGAATTATCGTTCGATATCCTCAATAAGACAACTTGGCATTTTTCTTTCTCTCTCTCCTTTTATATTTGACATCTAAGATGTCAATCAAGAAATCATTTTTTTTTTTTTTTTGAGGAAAGGAAAAAAGTAATTCCAGGGATATATATATCAAGTTACCCCACTTGTCAAGTTCAGAGGCTGGAAATTGATCCAACCGATGAGTAAGAGGAGGGGGGGAGGTGAAAGACACTTTGCATTAATCAAAAGTTTTATGTAAAATGTTATGTTTGGCATTTAGAAGAGGCAAACTCGAAAAGAGAAAATGATTGTTTATATTATTCAATTAACTAAAGCCTACGGGCTTGGTCTAGTTGGTAGCTTGCCTACCTTCTAAACCGAACGTCGCGGGTTCGGACCCCAGGCAGTCCGATGATTTTATTTAGGCCATTTGGATACCAAATGGCTTAAATAGAAATGCCTGGACCCCCAACAGATATAATAATTATTAACGGTTATCGTCAAAGTCTTAAATGGTCTAATTTGCCAAAAAGAATGTGTGAATGTGTGTGTGAGTGTGAGTGTGAATGAGAAAAAGTGTGAGTGTTTTTAAAATAAAAAAAAAATAAAAAATTAACTGAAAATTTTATATTAGAGACTTTAATGAGTATGAAATAATGAAAAAATTATTTTCTATAGTTTCTAAAGTATGTTAATTTAGAAGAAATATTTCACTCCAAAGCACTTAAATATTTTATTGTCTTTTATTAATGAGAGGTTACAACAGATAAGTATCAAATTGTTTATAATAGAGGGATGGAGATATCAGCCAAATTGGAATCCTCGAGGTTCAATAAAACTCCCAGAATAAGACGTTTCGGCCTGAATTTATCTGGCCATCTTCAGTTATTGGAAATTGATTTATCTCTGATTTGGGTTTGGGAACAGCAACCACATAATTTTGTATGAATAATAAAATAAATTCTAATGATAAAGCTCCTCTTTCAACTCCACTCTTAACACACATACAGGTCTATTCTCTAAAAACAGACGCTAAAATTTAAAATAAACAAATGGGTGTTAAAAAGTAATGTAAAACAATCAGCGTTAAAAAATTCTATTCAAAATCACTTCCTTGAGTAATGTTATTATTTTGATAGCTTTGAAACAAAAGCAACATGTTAACGTCGCTGTTAAAACTTTGTTTAGAGAATATAATTTTTTAACGCTGATTGTTTTTACATTACCTTTTAACACCCACTTGTTTATTTTAAATTTGAACCTCCGGTTCCGGAGGTATCTTCAATGTATTTAGATAATTAAACAATAGATTTCCCTCTCCTCTAAGAAACAGGGGAGAGACCGTTTTTTTTTTTTTTTTTTTTAATATCAGAATGTTACAAATTTGTTTGGTACTTAAAATTTTAAGTCCGACCTGCTAGCTTACAAGAAAGAAAAGAGAAAAAATCCCCGTTGAGAATTCCAATCTCAGGTGCGAACCTAGAAGTTTATTATCCTCGTTTTCTTAGCAAATTAAATTCAATTCTTAGCAAGTATCAAATTCCGGATTCGATTATAAATTAAAATTCTTTGAAGTTTTTAAATCGTCTGAGAAATTCTATTTTTTTTACCTTTTCGTTTATAAAAACAACAAAATAGAATCTAGATATGAATATTCATAAATTGATTCTCTTTGTGATAATTAAATGGAAACCAAGTAGGAAATTCCGTAATCTTAATTATAAATATAATTCAGTAGGAAGAAAAAAATTTTTTAATAAATAAATTTGTTCTTAAGTAGACTAAAATGCCAATAGAACAGGGAAGAGAATTTAGGACTTAGAAATTATCCTTTTAAATTTGGGACGCATACTCTACAATAAATTCAAAATATTTAGTATATTAATCATAATAATAATATAAATTAGTACAACTTATTATAATATTATTAAAATGAAAAATAACACAATGGGTATAATATTTCAAATTCGCACTCGGCAAATGAAAGAAAAAAAAAATAATATGATGATTAATTAAAAAGACATTTTCGAATAAAAAATTCAAATTCCAGAGCACGAAAGGATTTTTTTTTTCTTTCCGAGAGATCAGATAAGAAGATAATGTGGGACGGAAATCTATGAGATGAATTGCAAAGTGGATTTACATATTCCGCGTAATTACTCGATTTCTCATATTTAAATGCATATTTAATCAAGATTCGTGGATTTAATTGAGAGAGGCACTTTGCAGTTACATTTCGGGAATATTTGTTTGTTATTATTATTATAATAAGCAAAAAAAAAGGAGAGAAAAAACAAAAAAAGTGCCGATATATGAGAAGAAATTGAAACAACTGTTAAAAAAAGGTGAAGTTGAATAATACAAAAAAAAATCTGGTGTGACTGGCGCACAGCACACAACTTTCTCTTACCTTCGGTAATCGAAAGTTGTGTACTGTGCTTGTCACACCAGATTTTTTGTGTCGACATGTATTTAGTTCCCGGCAGTAGGGAATATTTGAATTCAGATATAAAATTTATAAGTATGGGAAAATATTTATATTTTGTAACCATGGCAACCATTTCTCCTATCTTTTCTATGGAGTACAAGAGTAAAGTGGTCTTCAAACAATTTTGAGAGCAAAACGAGAATATATATTTAAAAGAGCATCTAAAAAATAATTGATTTTTGAATTTTAATCAAAATCGTTAGAGCGAATTTTGAGAAAATCGAAAAAAACTGAAAAAGTACATCAGTAAAGTACTAGTACTCTTTGGCCGATTTTGATTAAAAGCTTATTTTCACGTTCCCGGGGGGTCTTTAACTTAAATATAAAATTTCAACCTCCTAGCTCAATTCCTTCATGCTTAAAATTGAACACACACCCACCCACACACACACCCACACACACACCCACACACCCACAGACAGACCATGTCGCGAAAACCACTTTTTTAGATTAAGGAGACCTCAAAACGTATATATCCATCAAAATCTCGACATCGAATTTTTGACATGAAACCAATACTTTCTCTCTATATATATATTACATATATACATAGGTAAGAGAAAGTAAAAAAATAAAAAAAAAAACTTGGACTTATTAAATTAACTTGAAGTAGATTTTTTACAATCAATTATTGTTGATTATAGGGGTATTTATGTAACTGTGTAAAGTGTTAACGAGAAAAAAATGGACAGGAGTTTACTATTAGAATCTGGGTAACAAATAATATACACTGTCTATATCTATATCTATACTATTATATAAAGGACAAAGTCTTTCTGTTTGTTTGTCTGTCTGTCTGTTTGTAACGATTAGACTCCGAAACTACTGGACCGATTTTCATGGAGTTTTTTTTTAATGGGTAGGGAATTTTCTGGGGGTGGTTTGGGTAGGGAACCCCTCTTATCAGGGTGTCACAAATTTTGCATTGGAAAACAGGTTCTGACTCGCTTTACGAAAAATATATCAATTTAAAATATCAAATTTTTCAAATGGAAAATAAAAATTCTTCCTCCCCCTAAAAAGCTAGTATTCGTACAAAGTGTTGTAATTTTTTTTTTTTTTTTTTTTTAAATAATTGAAATAAAAATAATAAAGCAAGGTGCAAAATAATATCGGGGTAAGGATTTCCTATTAAAAAGAATAATGCAAGATTCAGAAAAATTAATGTCACCCGCCCCTAATCCGTAGGAAAGTTAACTTCTTGTCCTAGAGATCATGGGCTCACTTCTAATAAAAATTTTCAATAAAATTGGCTACCAATATATATGAAGTCTAAAAGGCTTTAGGGGCCGAAAAATAACTTAAAGAAAAATATAAAAAACATCTTTTTGTTTTACCTTGATTAGTATTAATGATCATAAAATTTGTTGAGATGGAATTCAAGACTACAGTTTTATTCTAACCTTTCGGCTCCTTGCCTAACATCTTCAGAGCCTGCAGGCAAGAATAAGTGTGTACAGATGGAATAAGTAAATAATTTGATAACTACTGTGCAATGATATAAATGATTTAAAAAAAGAAATGAATTTTATATAGCTGTTTTAATTAATAATTTAAAACGATTGAAGGGTTTACTTCTTTTTGATAGCCCTAATATAGAAAAATTGATCAAATTGTCAGATGCAATGCATAAGCACAACGATGCCCTGAAACGGCAGCAGATCTCCGAGGTCATGGGGTACTTGGCCCACCAACAAAAAAAACATACACTCATATTAAATAGAAAACTTTTCACAAAATTACTTTAAACCCATAAATTTGAAGACAATTTTAATCGTTCTATTTTTTAAATGACTGTTATTATGTATTTTCTTTTTGTTTTAATTTTGATTTTTCTTTTTTAAAAAAGAATAAGAAATAAGGGCAACAGGTGCAAGAAGAAGAGCAAAAGAGTAAGGGCGAGAGGGGGGGGCTTTGACGATGATCGATGATTGGAGCCTCAAAGGAATCGGCTTTTCATCTCTCTCTTTAATGACACCTAAATTCGTCTGGAGACACTTCCCCCTCTCCCCCTCTACTTCTTTTAATGATATTTTGACAGAGCTAAGATCGATCGGATGCTTAAACAGATAAATGACTCCACATATATTTATTTATTTAAATTATTCATAATCGGCTATGTCCTCCCGTTAAAAATTAAACAAAATTTCATTTAAGAAATTAAAAAAAAATATTAGAGCATTTATCTAGGAATTTATTTTGTCTCTTTTTTACTTTCTCTTACTCTATATATGAAATATCTAGGGCAGTGGTTTCCAAACTTTATGTCTCCATGTCTCTCTTAAAAATATTTAAGGGTATGACGCCCCCCCCCCCCCCCATTGTATAAAATAATACAAAAACAAAAATTTTTAATGCTAAAAATAAATTTAGGTATATAAAACTTTAATAGGAGAATTAAATTAAATTTTTTTTTCAATGATATATATATATATATATATATCATTGAAACAAAAACCTTGTGTACTTAAATTTAATTCTCCTGTTTTTTTTTTTTTTTATTTAGGGTAGGGCTACTCGGCCATCCCTTACAATAGGTACATATAAAATTACAAAGTATCAATATAAAATAAAGTCAATAAAAATACAAAAATAAAACAAAATTAAAACAATAACAATACAATAATAAAACAAAATTAAAACAATAAAAATACAATAAGAAAACAAAATTAAAACAATAAAAATACAATAAGAAAACAAAATTAAAACAATAAAAATACAATAAGAAAACAAAATTAAAACAATAAAAATACAATAAGAAAACAAAATTAAAACAATAATAAAGCAATAATAAAACAATATCAAAGCAAAACTAATAATCAAAAGATCAAAATCGGGAGTGGCTGTGGGCTTAAAATTTTATATTGCAGTCATTGAAAAACCTAACTAATTTTTTAACAATGGTAGGGCTGGGATTTTTGAGGATTTTCCGGAAGGTAGGAGGGTCGCGGAAATTGGGGTCTATTTCAATGAGTAGGTTTGAGCGCTGGGAGTTATATAGGGGACATTCCAGGATTATATGTTCAGGAGTTGCATATACTGGAGAGCAGGTGCAGTAGGGTGAAGGGATTATGTAATTCTCCTGTTAAAGCATAATGTTTCAACTAGAGCCAACAGTTACCAGTCTAAAATTAAGTATATAAAACTATTTTTTTTTCACTTTCTCTTACCACTATATATATATATTAATGTAGGCTCATAGAGAGAGAAAGTATTGGATTCATGTCAAAAATTCAATATCGAGATTTTGATGGATATACACGTTTTGAGGTCCCCTGAATCCAAAAAGGTGGTTTTCACGACATGGTTTGTCTGACTGTGTGTGTGTGTGTGTCTGTGAACAAAATATCTCAAGAACGAAAAGAGCTAGGAGGTTGAAATTGTATATTTAAGTTAGGCACCCCCTGGGACGTGACACGAAGCTTTTGAACAAAATCGACCAAAGAGTACTAGTACTTTACTGATGCACTTTTTTCAGTTTTTTTCGATTTTCTCAAAATTCTCTCCAACGATTTTTAAAATTTAAAATTCAAAAATCAATTATTTTTTAGCTTCTCTTTAAAATGTATATTCTCATTTTGTCATTGAAATCTTCTGAAGATCACTTTACTCTTGTACTTCATAGAGAAGATAGGAGAAATGGTTGCAATGGTAACAAAATATAAATATTCTCACATATAAATTTTACATCTTGAAAATCGAATGTACCGTACTGTCGGAAACTAAATATATGTCGACACAAAAAATCTGGTGTGAACAGCACAGTATATAACTTTCGATTACCGAAGGTAAGAGAAAGTTGTGTGCTGTGCGTCAGTCACACCAGATTTTTTTATTTATTCTTATTTATTATTTTAATTGTAAAACTAGCAATCATTTGGAAAATTGTTCACTGTGGCTAATATTCGTGCCTCCCAGTTTGGAAAACGCTGATATAGAGAAAGTATTACGATCATGTAAAAAATTCGTAGTCGAGATTTTGATGGATATACTTGTTTTGAGGTCCCCTGAGTCCAAAAAAGTGGGTCCCACAAATTGGTCTGTAAGTGTGTGTGTGTGTGTGTCTGTGTGGACATTTTTAAGCATGAAGGAAATGAGCTACGAGGTTGAAATTTTATATTTAAGTTAGACATCCTCCTGGAGCGGGAAAATAAGCATTTAAACAAAATCGGCCAAAAAGTACTAGTAGCCTACTTTACTTTTTCAGTTTTTATAGATTTTCTCAAAATTCACTCCAACGATTTTGTCCAACGGTTTTCTCTTACTCTTACTTATTTCATATATAGAGTAAGAGAAAGTAAAAGTATATCAGTTAAACTTTTCGTGGAAATTGTTTGAAGTATTAATACATACACTTTACTGATGTATTTCAGATTTTTCAAATTCATTTTCCGGCTCTTCCTTCCATAGATCCAATTTTAAATCCCTATGGGGATTGCATGTAAATTTCTATTCTCTGAAACCTTTTATACATTTAAAAAAATTTTTCCAATTCTTATGAAATTTTGTATTTTGTTACGGGGGGGGGGGGGGGGGGTAATTATCCTCTTTATCCCCTCCCCCTGTATCCGCTTTTGTTTGAGCGTTGGTCACCTCAAGACTGTTGTGAATGTGGTAATTTAACAAAAAACAAAAAAAAACAAAACAAAAAACTGTCAAAAATACTAAAATTAATCTTTTGAGAATTTGTAAGATATAATTCCGTCTCAGGTAATTAAATTCCAAATGCATTTATTCCACTTTAAACGACTAATTATTAAGATTGAATCTTTTTTTTAAGACATAATAAATTTCCAAATTTTGTACTGTCAAAATTGAATAGAAAAATTTGATAGTCACTCGATTAGATATTTTTATTATTATTAATATACTTTCTAGAATCCTGTGCTAATCGTGAGAGAATAAATCGAGAGGCGATGCATATTATAATTGGAATATAGATAGAGAAATAGAGAGAGAGGGAGGGGAGAGATTGGCTAAAGATGCTGATTACCTGAGGCACCGATGCATGATGGGATTGGCTGAGGATCGTGAGGAGGAGAGGTGGCGGCTCGACTAATTGGCACCAGGCGCCAGCAACAGCAGCAGCCATACCGCCCCTCAGTGGGGCCCATATATGTCTCACACTTACAAGCTTCGATTCATTCTTCAAGTTAGTGAATATTTCATTTTAATAATAAATTAATTAGTTTTTCCACACGCTACTTTAATAAATTTCAGCGATCCTTGTGGCTACATCTTCACCAGTGACTTTTTCTATTCATTTTAAGACGACACTTTTTAATCCCCCTATATAAGGAGAGGGGTTTGTGTTAAAACAACAGGATTTAAATAAAATATTCTATAAAAAAAAAAGATGATAAAAATAAAGGTTTTAAAAATAGATGAATTTCAGTGGCAAAAATGCCTGGTGGCATAATGCCTACATCTGTTTTAAATAAATAAATAAAATACATAGATGAATAAACAAAATATTTAAAAAAAAATTTAAAAGAGTTAACTTTAAAAAAAAAATTCTATGTTCTATTAGACAATTATACATTTTTGTCCTCGGGCTTGGTGTAGTTGGTAGCGCGCCTGTCTTGTATAACAAGGGTCGAGGGTTCGAATCCCAATCCGATGATTTTATTTAAGCCATTTATTCACCAAGCACTTTTTTTTGGTAAATAAAAAAAAAAACTATATATTTTTTGCAATAAAAAAAATAGCGCATAAACATTTTTGGGTTGCTCATGAGTTTAAAGCGAATAATTTGGGCAAGTTTCATTAGGATGCATGTATAAATAAATAAATGAATAAACAAATGTGTTGGATAAGGAGAGTTTTGCAGTTCAACTTTATAAATAGGCAGTTTTGCAACCGACCACTTAGGAGAATATAGTTAATTACTTAGGAGAAGGAGAGTTTTGAAATGCATCAATATCGTGATGAACAAGTTTGATCAGGATGGGATACAGTAAAATAAAAATTTTTTAACACCATACAATAGATAAAGAAAGTTTTGCAACCAAATGTATATTTCAAACTGTTTTTTATGGTAAATATAAATTTAGAAAGAAAATATTAATAAGTCTAAATTCAAATTCCCCGCCACCGAATTAGTAGGACACGACCTCTAACTCAATTTCGAAATTTTTTGGATAAGGGCAGTTTTGCATCTGAGCTCCATATTTAATTGTTTTAATACTCCTGAATAAGACCAATACGAGTAAACTTCCAGATTGAAATCGATCGATAAAATATTTTAGGCTAATTTATATCGCAATAAAAATTCGGTATATTCAATGTAGGTGAGTCCAAAAGAAAAATAAAGTCTATTTGGGGGGGGGCGGAAGACTGGCACAAAACGTATAAGCTAAATTCAACCCACAATTTGATAAAATTTATTTTAAATAATAGAATATCAATTGGAGTTGGAATTTAAATATTAATATAATCTAGAACATCAATGTCTAGATGACTTTAAGTATTAAAAAAAGACAAGACAGGAAATGCTCTGTTCATGGTCACCAATCCTTTTATCGTGAAGAATAAAAAAAAATCAACCCATTTAAAAACGGGGCAGCCTTTGATCTACCCGTAGACCGATATGGTGGTTTAGGTAATTAAAAACAAAATCAAATTTCAGTCGTGTAAAATGGTGACCTGTTGACCTCTCGTTAATTTATTTTTATTTGAGAAATATATAGCTATATCAGTCAAAATTTATCATTAAAATAAATTTCCACCTCTCAGGTAAAAATTCAATATAGATTTTTTTTTTCAGACAAATCATTAGAGTTTTTCTTTTATTAAAAAAAAGAAAATAGTATAAACCTTATG
The DNA here is from genome assembly GCA_023213315.1 of Euborellia annulipes. Lineage (NCBI taxonomy): Eukaryota > Metazoa > Arthropoda > Insecta > Dermaptera > Anisolabididae > Euborellia > Euborellia annulipes. The sequence continues at coordinate 438 of JAKCPI010015068.1, read as the reverse complement.
ACCTGAGAGCTGTCGGGTAAAAAATGGCACATTCTCGCAAAAAAAACCAAGGAAAAAAACAGTTACTTTTGAATAAGAATCAAAAAGGAAGGAGCAGGCAATCATTTTCATGTTCAGATTTCATTTTTTTTTTTTTAGATCCTATTATATATTTTACTAAATGACCGTTCACTTCTCTTGATAAAAAAAAAATTTCTGTCTGGGCTATTAAAAATTTATAAAATTTGCAAATAAAAATTCGAGATATCTAACCAGTTAAACACCGGTGCCATCCCCTTACGAAAACACCAAAATCAAAAAAATATGAACATGACAATAGTTGGGTGTGGGTTCCCAGATTTTTTTCTGTTTAAGGTGCGCGTCTCGAAAAGCCGTTTGAAGACGATACACTACCGAGTTACTCTAGGCGGCAAGAGATGGCATTTGGTCCATTTCATT
>JAKCPI010015067.1:0-10764 GCA_023213315.1 Euborellia annulipes | reverse complement strand
TCTTTAAAATGTATTTTCTCATTTTGCCATTGAAATATTCTGAAGACCATTCTACTTTGAACTTCATAGGAAAGATAGGAGAAATGGTTGCCATGGTAACAAAATAAAATATTTTTTTTTTTTTTTTTTTTTTTTTTGAAAAAACACTCACACTTTTTCTCATTCACACTCACACTCTCACACACATTCACACTGGCTCTTCGGCAACTTAGGCCATTTAAGACATTTTACGATATCCGTTATTATTAAATTATATATATTGGGGTCCAGGCATTCTTATTTAAGCCATTTGGTATCCAATTGGCTTAAATAAAATCATCGGACTGCCTGGGGTCCGAACCTCGCGACGTTTGGTATATGAGGTTAGCACGCTAACCTCTACGCCATGCCCCGAGGGCAATAAAATATATCATATACATAAATTTTACATCTTGCTGCACTACCTCCTATACCAAACGTCGCGGTCGGACCCAGGCAGTCCGATGATTTATTTAAGCCATTTGGATACAGATGGCTTAAATAGAAATGCCTGAACCCCCAATATATATTACAATGTTACTGTCTATACCCAGAGATAAGTGCACAGTACGTCTTATGTACGTACATACGACGAATTATGCGTCTTATGTACGTACATAAGACGTATTGTGCTATCTGGGTAGTCTTAAATGGCCTGAGTTGCCGCAAAGACTGTGCGTATGTGAGTGTGAGTGTCAATGAGAAAAAAGTGTGAATGTTAAAAAAAAATTTTTACATCTTGAATTCTAATATATCGGCGGAAACTAAATACATGCCGACCCGAAAAATCACAATTGTGCAAAAAAGCACAGAATACAACTTTCGATTACCGAAAGTAAAGAAAGTGTGTGCTGCGATCAATCCTGAATCTTTTGTAATTATTTACTGCTTTTAAAAGAGCTTTCCCGCAAAACAGCAGGATCAAATCAATTAAAAAATAAATAATTGAGAATCAAACATATGAAAATAATCAGTATAAAGAAAGTAAGCAACCAAATTAAACAAAATACACACAAATTCAAATTGGGGTTTTTTGAAATCCGTGTTTTTGTCAACCGCCCAAGAACCATACCAGTCCTGGAGGCCAACATCCGGGAAGAAATTGCCAACATACCCGCTGATATGCTGGTAAGAGTGAATGCAAAGGCAGGAATTTATGCTACCGTACCCTGTATTACAATGAAAAGTCAAAGTTAGAATAAAAAAAGAAGTCATTAGACGAAAGATAATCTTTTCATTTTTTAGAAAAGCACAAAAAACTAAAATGCTCTTTATTCCCAATATGTATTTAAGTTAAAAAAAAAATGCTACTGTTCTATATTTTAGTTAAAGAAGCTCAACCCCCACTTTTATCAAGAGTGATTATTAATCTGAACGGAGTGGAGAAAAAAAAGTACCTGATTGATAGTTATAAGGAACATTCAGATTCGGAAAGTATTAATTATTCAATTGGAGATCAAAAATTGCGTTCTCTATTTGATTATCCGTAAACGCATCCTTTTTCCAGAAATTAGGTTGATTATAATCTACTTCTCTTTTTTTATTCAAGTGTTTAGATAAATTTTCTAATTATCGGTGGTTGTTTAATAATCATAGACTTGAGCAGGTGTATACTTTTTTGTGTTTTCTTCCTTTACTGTTCTCTTCCGATAAAAAGGCGGATGCAGCAGCATCTTAATGGCGGTCTGACGGGGTTCTAATTGGTGCTGAGGGTAATTAGAGGGCGGATCGAGACACGATCATTCACTTAAAATTGAAAAAATAATAATATTCGATTCTCAACTCTTATCTGATTTTACCATTTAATATGGAATGAGAGAAGCAAAAAAAAAAAATTTGAAATTATAAGTTCAATTTTAATCTTGAAGAAATGTTAGATTCTCAACTTTTTAAAAACTACATAGTCATTAATTTATAAGTGAAGTTTCATAAAATTCATAAACTTCATCTTTTGGCCTATCCTCTGGGCTGTGCCAATGGATCAAGAGCTTTCTAACGGAGCGAAAGATCCCGGTTGTAGTCGACGGTGTGTCTTCTATTCCGCATTCAATCAACGCAGGTGTTCCCCAGGGTTCTGTCCCCTCTCCCACCCTATTCCTTATGTACATTAACGATCTCATGGGAGTAACCTCCAACCCAATCCATTGCTTTGCTGATGACAGTACCCTGCACTCAGTCAGGACTGGTGAAACCTCATCCACTGGTCGTCTGGGGGCTGTGTCGTCGATAAATGATGATCTTGGTCTCTTGGAGGAATGGGGAAACCTCAATCAAGTAAAATTCAATCTCCGCAAAAAAACCCAATGCTGTTTAATTTCTAGACAAAAAAATAGGATTTGCCCTCCCCATATTTTTACAGCAATAATAGTCTCGAGTTCGAAAGATTCATTTTCTGTTCTGGGAGTGACAGTTACATCTGATCTCTCCTGGAGCAAACCACATCCCTTCTGTGGTTAAATCTACCGCAAGGAAATCTGGGTTTCCTATTCAAAACGAAGCGCTACTTTTCCTCCCAACAACTCCTAATCCTCTATAAAGCCCAAATTCGGCCGTGTCTTGAATATTGTTCCCACCCTTGGCGAGGGGCGCCGAAAGACGCTCTCTCCTCCTTGGAAGCCATACAGAGGCGTGCAATTAGACTGATAGGTGATTCTAATTCCTTACCGCATGCCTTTACAGTCACTAGATCATAGAAGAAGAGTATCTGCACTATCTCTTTCTACAGGTATTACCATGGTCAATGCTCTGCCGAATTAAAATCAATTATCCCACCCAATGCAACATATTCACGGAACACAAGAGAGGCATCTTCCCAGCATCCCTATGCTGTTCAGATCACGACTAACAGAACAAAACAATTTCATTCTTCCTTTGTCCCCATGACCTCCCGTGATTGGAACAAAGCTCCCTGCGTCTATCTTCCCCAAAACCTACAATCTTCAGACTTTCAAGCCTAACCTCAACAGGCATCTTCTCAGTTCCCGCAGTTGAGTTTCCCTTCTTTATGCTTCTCCTTTGTTTTTATTTTCTTCCTGGCTGCATGTGACTATTGGTCATTATAGGTCTTCGGACCTTATGCAACCCACTCCAAAAAAAAAAAAAAAAAAAAAAAAAAAAAAAAATTCAAATTAAAAATATACACTACTTTTTATATGTATACTAAATATTTATTAATTATAAATTAACACATAATTAATAAATATTTAACTTGAATTTACAAAATGTTTCAATGACAGGTAAGTTTAAATATTATTCATAAATTCATTTGTTTTTGATTGATGGAAGATAGACAACAAACTACAATGATCAAATAACTAATAAATTACTTCAGAACAGTAGACAAATATCCTTAGAAATTAATAATTGCATATGCGAAATCCTCTGTAGATCAATGAATAAAGAAAAATTATTGAAATAATTCTTTAAGATTAATTTAAATACATAACGGTAGTATCGATGGCTACCAGGGGACGTTCCACACGCTGATTGCTGGAGGTCATCAATGCTGCGCTTAACAGCAACGAGTGTGTTACTATTCTCCGTTGCCAGACCCCGTCCTTTAATATAAGTTAATCTCTCAAAATAAGATATGATTTCATTTGATCTTCTTAAAAAAATTTTGTCCAAGTTCGATTCTTCTGGTCCCCCTTCACGATAATTTTGTGAAATTTAACATTCTTTCTCAGTCCCTCTAAAATTAGCGTGGTCTGTTTGATTCAATCACATATTGGAAATTCCCAGCAATATCAGCCTGTTGTTATTTTGGTTGTTGTTATATCAAGTATCAGATTTTTTCAATTAATTTTTGAGATTTTTTGCATTCCTTGAAACTAATATTATTTCAAAAATATAGAATTCAATAACGTAAATTTCGTAAAATTTTATCTTCCAATAGATAAAGACATCAAGCACCCTTGGGGGTCCTAAAGAATTAGTATAATATATATCTAGAGAGAGTAGAGAAGTAGTTAATTGATTATCCAAGGTAATCAAAAAGTTGATGTGCACGCCTTTGTAGTTCTGCCATTGCGTGCCATGCGATCCTATAATCAAGAAGGAAGTCAGAAAAAAAGAGACGGAATTCGCCAGTGCCGAAATTTCCAATCACATGCAATGTTAAAAGAGCAATTCAAGGAGATGATGATGATGATGATGATGGAGGATTGAGAGATCAGCAAACGGTTGGTTTTTATAAACACACCGACAAGTATGCATTAAATTATAGTGGGGAATCAATTTTCTTAAAAATTTTCTAAAGATTTCATTTCATAAACTCTCAAAAAAAAAAAAAGATTGTTCCCACAGGAAATACATTGGGAATTTACTCAATAATTCATTCGATAAAGTGCATCTAAATCTCGGTTGAGTAGGAGAAATCTTGAATTAACTAAATTGTTCATTTAAAAAATACTTTTAAACATGTTGAACGAAAAGAGGATAAATGCACGCACGCACAAAGAATAAATTTCTAAAAATGAACATGCATGAATTTTGGATAGAGAAAAAGAAAGAGGAATAGAAGCCAAGCTGTTTACATATTTTTTGCTACGAAGTCATTAAAATCATGTCTTCTTTAGCCAAACATAAAGCTTGGCTTGAACTGTAGGCTACACGGTTGTCAATAATTCATATGATTTAAAATTTTTCTAAAGATTTTTTATTATGTCAAATGGCATTTAAGTGATCAAGGTACATTTATTTGTAGGCCTACCAACTAGTATCCAAATAATTTAAATAAATATTAATCTGAATGCCTGTGATTCGAACCCGCATTAGTTTTAAAGATTATCAATATTGACATTTGTCCCAGGGATGGGAAAAATTGAAGGTGATCAAAGGCATATCAAGATATTAGGAGTTGGGAGGAGATATCAAATAGATTTCGGGATCTAAATTATTATAGTAGAGTTGGTCATAGGAGGAAAATTCAGAAGTCAAGATTCTCGAAGAATGTAAGTTTGTAGAATCTGGAATTGATTTGTGGAATGGATTGTCTGTCTCTAATTGGGATTATAACACTCTGCCCCCTATGATCAAATCTATAATAAATTTTATCAAGTCCTAAGGTGCTAGTTATGTGAAATTTGTGTTTAGTTCTTGTGCGCAGAGATTAGTGAAGCTAGAGTGAGGTCATATCATCCTTGTAAGGTTTTGGGCAGGTTTTCCTTATAGTCGAGGAGCTGGCGACAAAAATGGGCAAGAGTTTTCTGAAGGCTAATATTTTCAGAAAAGGTTGCATTTTAGTGATGGAAAGATACTCTAGAGTCAGCACTTTCAGTACCATCGGGAGATACAGAGAAGTAAAATTTGTAATTCATATAATGGTTGTCATGGTAACAAGATATAAAAAATATTTCTCTATCTCACAGTGTCTCCTTTCATATGAATTATAAATTTGACCCCTCTAAATCTCCCAAACCGTTCACTTTACCGTGATTATGTACTAGACCATTTTTGTTTGTAATTTAATTTTGATTATTTTTGTATAGATGAATTTTTGCGGAAAACCGCATAGTTTTCGAGATATTTGCGAAAAATCATCTTCCCGCAACCTTACCAGCCTATTCCCGCCAAAGTACTGGAAGTGCTGACTCTAGAGTATCTTACCATAACTAAAATGCAACCTATTCTGAAAATATTAGCTTTCAGACAGCTCTTGGACTATTAACAGCTTAAGACGAAGTCGGGATGGCTAATGCGACGATTAATAATAAATTTGTTTATTTATTTATGGAAGGAGGATTTATAAAATATTATAAGCGAAGTTTATTTTCTTCTATTAACTTAATATTTTAAAAAATTTTATTTTAAGAATCATAAAAACCAGACAAGGAGATTTAATAAAGATTAAAAAAATGAATAAATTTCTCGTATAGATAAGAGAAAGATCTTTTTTGATTAAAAAATCAAGCTTTTAATTTTGTTGGCCGTTAAGTAGTTTTTATTCTATAAAAATTGAGCAATTTTTCTTGATCTGATTTCATTATAAACAATAGCCATCCCTCCCAAAGGCTACGCACTCACTCAAAAAGGGCCATTAATAACGCGCCTTCCTTCTTCCCTCATTACTTTCTATTCAAACAGATATGAATTATTTATATTTTATTTATTTATTTTTTTTAAATTCTAATCTGTAATTATATACATGAGTTCTCTCTCTCTCCTCACCTCCCAGTTGGTAATTTTAAACTTCAATAATCAGCTCAACAAACAACGCTTCTTCTTTTTTTTTAATATAATTATATTAATGAGGGAAGAAGGCTTCAATTTCCGGAATAAAAAAAAATAATAGTAAATAAATAAATTAACAACCATGAGAAATTTCGATTCGACACTTTTATAATAATAATAGTATTAGTTGGTGAGAATTTGAATACAAGGAGTGGCCAATTAGACGAGTGGCATATTCATGACATCATTCTAATATTTTTTATACAAAAATATATTTCTTAATACGTTATTTAAGTAAAGTTGAAATTTGAACCCGTTTAGTAATTACCGAAAGGTGAATAAATTATTAGTATTTAATTAGTTAGTTAGGCAACCAAAATGGCCAAGTTAATAAGTTTAGAAAATCATTGTTCAAAATATTGTCCAGAAACCTTTCTTCTTCGTTACATTTTACATCATGCCCCTCCCCTCTCCTCACGATAAAGCATGTTATGTACACAAAGCAATTTTATAACAATAAATATTCTATAACAAATTAAACAGTTTAGAACTTATCAATGAATGTTAAATTTTATATTGCTTATACTACCGGTATATCTACCTATATTTTAATATTACTAATCCCATTAAAATTTGGTCAATAAATTAACTAAGAGCAATTCTAAAAAATCTAAAATTTAAAATATTTTATTTTCTAAATTTAAATGGGACCCTCATTATTTGGGTTCCAATTAACATTCAGACGTCGTTAAAAGCGATGCATAAAATTTCAAATTATTTTATTCTCATTTTTTTTTTTTTTTTTATTAATGACATAATAATATCCTATGATTTCAATGGAGAAATTTTTTTTTCTTTTTTTAACCATTCAATTCAATCGACGCTCAATTATTTCAATCAACATAAAAATTGTTTCCGATTGATTTATATATTTTGAAATCCAATTATAGTTTCTATTTAATAGCGTATATATCTTTATGTAAGTGGTATGGCAGAGAAAGGTTTCAAAAATTTTTTTTTTTTTTTTTTTTTTTGCATTGATGAATTAAACGTTTTATTATTTATATCAAGGAATTAGGTTAAAAAAAATAAGAAAAAACAAATAAAAAAGAAAAACAATTGTTGTACGCCTGCTAAGAATGAAAGTGGGGAAAGTTCGAAATTCAACAATCCGAGAAAAGGAGTTTGAAAAATCGAATTTTAATATTTTCCTCTACATAATAACAATAACCCGCAGGGCTGGCAAGAAGATAGGTCAACAGTCACCAAGATAAATGCCAAACGGCGCTGAAAATCGGGATAGGCGGTCTTCGAGAGAAAAGTCCGTTGAAGCCAAAATTTTATAAATTTATAAAATCAAATAGCCTCGAAATAAGCTTAAAAAAACAAAACAATAATTGCACTCTAATTTTAATCTCTTCCTAAGGAATTTAGATAAACTCAAAGAGGAGGCAATGGCTAAGCCGGCTAAGCTTAGGATTACGGAGTCCGAAGTCTCAACACGACTCGGGTTCGGATCCAGCTTGCCGCAAATACTTCAACCATCCTGCCGAAGTCTCCTCTTAGGGTAGGTAGGGGGATAGCCCCACCGTGGTATCACAAAGGGCCTAATTGGCCTAAGTGTGTTCCCTCTCTGGGAACGGCCACTTCAACCTAACCTAACCTAGATAAACTCAAGAGTTTGAGAGGATTCAACAGGAAACTTTGAATATAGATACGTCATGCTTGCTTCATTTCGAATAGATGAATTCAAAGTAATTTAATTTTTAATCTGCACGAATTTGAATGTGTTCTTCCCCTTGACCTTCTCTCTGGTGATTGTTTCACCAAATAGATTATCATACTCTGACAATTAACACTCTGACCAAAATATCAATTTTAATAATAAATATAGTAACAAAATATAAATACTTTCTTATGCTGGTTTACAGATGGAACAATCTTGAATTCTGATGTATTAATACTATCAGAAACTATCTATACAATATACCGGTATATCTCGGCACTAAAAAAATCTTGTGTCACAGATACACTTTTTGATAACCGGAGCTATATACAGTCAAATGGTCTAATCCTGGATGCCATCCCCACTATGTTTTCACTTACAAGGAGAGCACACGGTTGACTCGTCACCGATTTTGATCTCCTTTTATTTGGTGAATCTATACTGAAAAATATTTGTATTCTGATCGAACTTTTCGTCCAATGCGCCCTGTAACAATTTTTTTTTCTCATCTGAAATTTTAAAATCTGAAAAGGATTGTTATAAGGCTCAAAGAAAAGCATATCAACAACAACAACTGATAGCGTAACGTGTAGAGGAGAGGATTAGTAATCCAGGGATCCCAAGTTCAAAACCTGGGTTGTCATTTTTTTTTTTTTTTTTTGTATTATTTATTATAAAAAAATAAATATTATATTATATTATAAAAATATTTTATTTATATTTGCGACATATTTATTACATATTTATACAGAAAACAATGAATAATAAATCAATTAGATACTGTATATTGATTGTATTTATGTCCGAAAAAATATTACCTTTTTTTTTAGAGACGCAAAATTTTTGCCACCAGCGAAACCAAAATTTTCTTCATGTGCCGTTCGCGGAACATTTCCTCTTTGTGGAGCCAACATTATCGCGCTATGGGGTTGCGCAAACATTTCGGGGGGGGGGCGAGACCCATTATTGGCTCTATATTCCTATATATGTAGGGTATATGCCCTCGACCCCTCGACCTCCCCCTTATATACGCCCCTGAATTATTCATTTATATATCTAATTTACTTATTATTCATTGTTTTCTGTATAAATATGTAATAAATATGTCGCAAATATAAATAAAATATTTTTATAATATAATATTTATTTTTTATATAATAAATAATACAAAAAAAAAAAAAAAAAAAATGACAACCCAGGTTTTGAACTTGGGATCCCTGGATTACTAATCCACTCCCTCTACGCGTTACGCTATCAGTTGTTGTTGTTGATATGCTTTTCTTTGAGCCTTATAACAATCCTTTTCAGATTTTAAAATTTCAGATGAGAAAAATTGTTACAGGGCGCATTGGCGAAAAGTTCGATCAGAATACAATATATTTTTCAGTATAGATTCACCAAATAAAAGGAGATCAAAATCGGTGACGAAGTCAACCGTGTACTCTCCTTGTTAGATAGGACTAGGGGCATTGTCATACAGGACCTTTCTTTAGGATTAGAGAGATGGTATTAATTAATTTAATGTTTTTTATGAATTAATTACATTAATTTGAAAAGTTTTGTATCTTGTCTCTCTAAGATTTAGAGTTGTGTCTCTCACCGATACAGTGCACTGCTAGAGCGGATACTTTTGACTGATCGAGATAGTATTAATACAACAACTTGACCTAATTCAAAAAAATGACCACATTTTTATTCAGGTCTATCAATAAAAGAAACATTTAATTCATAAAATAATTTTAACAGTTGAAAACGTTTCTTTGTGAGAATTAATTACGGTATTTCCATGTTATCTTCAATTTAATAAAAAAATAATTTGATGATTATTCCACGATTGAATTCAACCTTCAGGAAAAGAAAAGAAGTTGAAAGGAAATAAATAATTGTTCATCTCTTGTGTGTTTGAAGATCAGAATGATAAAAGACAAAAATAGTCAGAATAAAAGATTAAAAAAAAAAAAAAAACGAATCTAATTGAACGTTCATCAAAAGTATTTTTTTTAAAGATTCCTCCCGCGTTGGCTGTTGTTGATGTGAAGCCTCAATTTTGAAGTCGTTATCCCATCGAGTCGAGTTTTATATTTAATTAATATAAATACCGTTTGAGTAACATGTCCGCATCGGCGTAATGACAGGTCTTACGCCAATTGATCGAGCTTGCAACTGTAATTTCGGTTTAAGATTTATCGCTCTCTCGTAATCACCGGATTCCTCTCTCTTCTTCTTTTGGATATTTTTTTCTCTCTCCTTTTCAAAGAGAAAAAAAAGATTGTCCCTTGTTGTTGTTGTTGTTGTTTAGCTCTAATGACATAAAACTATGAATGACACCCTCCTCTTTAGTTTTTTTTTCAATATTTTTTTGGATTATTATTATTAACATCAAATTGAGGTCAGTTTCTGTTTCTCTCAATGAGTTTTTGGTCAAATTTAAAGAGGGAAATATTTTCAAACTGATAATCTAATTTTCTATAAAAAAAAAACTAAGTTGAATATAGGTACAATCATTAGACAAATTTATATAAAATTTGTGACGTTATCTTAAAGAGATACAGTACATGGGCGTACCCAGGATCAAATCTGGGGGCATGGTCAGATCATGGTCGTCCAGGGGGGACAGATCATGGTCGTCCAGATTGTGATATAGCTATTTTTTATATAGAGGGGTAAAGCCTTCGAATTAAAGGCCTAAAAACCCTCGAGTCCTAACAAAGAATCATTCCCCCCGTCACCAACCACCAATTTTGTTTCGTTTCATCACTTTATAAGCATTTAATTTAATTTTTTTTGTTGCTTCTAGGGGGGGCGGCTGCCACCCTCGCTGGGTGCGCCCATGATACAGTATATATTGT
>JAKCPI010015066.1:0-13560 GCA_023213315.1 Euborellia annulipes | reverse complement strand
TAGGATTTATCAACTTTTTACAATGTAAAACTATTTTCAAATGTATATTTCAGTTGTGCCAACAACATGCAATTAAAATCTCAAATTTTGTCATTTAGGCACTTGGAAATGGACGACTCGTATAGTTAGTGAGAAATTATTGGATTCATATCAAAAATTCGATGTCCAGATTTTGATGGATATACACGTTTTGAGGTGACCTGAGTCCAAAAAAAGTAATTTTTCCAACATGGTTTGTCTGTCTGTAAACAAAAAGTCTCAAGAATTAAATTAGCGAGGAGGTTGGAAATTTTATATTTAAATTCCACGTGACACACAGCCTTAGAACAAAATCGAAGCTAAAGACTATTAGTACTTTACTGAAGCACTTTTTTAGCTTTTTTTTTTATTTTATCAAAATTCGCTCCAATTTTGTTTAAAATTTAAAAAATCATTTATTTTTTAGATGCTCTTTAAAAATGTATATTCTCATTTCGTTCTCAAAATTGTTTGAAGACCACTTTACTCGTGTATTTCATAGAAAAGAAATGGTTCCCATATTAAATAACAAAATATAAATATTTTCCCCTGTTTATAAATTTTACATCTTGAATTCTAATATATTGGGAGGTGTGATAAGCACAGTACACAACTTGCAATTACCGAAAGGTAAGAGAAAGTTCAGTCCCACCAGATTTTTATTACTTTTAATTTGAGAGATTTAATACAATATTATCAACTTCCGCCGACCCCGCACCGCGGGATTAATAATGGCGAGGACAGAAGAAGAAGAAGAAGAAATACAATATTATCAACTATTTATTGTTTTTGCCAATATGTTTCAATGGATATTTTTTTATCCTCTCCAATTGGTGATTTGAGGATCCGAGTATTTTGGTGGAGATCAATGAAAAATAAATTTCCTTCAAGAACCATTTTCTGCTTGCTATTAAATATAATTATTAGAACAATCATTTGGTTACCTAATAAATAATTGCAGACTAGGTAGAAGGGGATGTTGATCGATTAGAAGAATAACAACAACATAAACATTAAGAAACAACAACAAATTCAACATTCATTTAAGAAATCAATCGATTTCATTTGGATGACGTCAAATACACGTAAATAATGATTTTTTTTTTTACTTTATAATATGAGGGGGGAGGAGGGGGGGTGCATTATGATCTTACAAAGGCCAAGGGCCACAAAAAAATCTTAATAAAGCGTACAGTGAGGGACAATATTAAGTCCCACCCATGTGATTTCTACTTGTTTTTAAAAAAATATTAAATATTTTTTAATGGAAACTTTCATGGTTCACACCTAGGGAATTTCCAAATTTTCTTTTATAAAAATAATGAAATAATCACAAGTAGAAAAGGCATGGGTGGAACTTAATATTGTCCCTCACTGTACATTTAGTGATAATTAAGTTGATGCCCTTTTCGGCATCAGAGGCCATTTCGACCCTGTCTTGAAACACCCACAACATTGTAAATCTACATTTATTTTAATTATCTGAATTTTATTTTACAATTGTGCTACCAATTTCAAATAAGTTCCATTCTATTTTATTCAGGGGCGCCGGAACGAATTTGAATCAGGGGGAAGGGGGGCAAAAAAATTTCTTTTTAGAAAATTAAAATAATTTAATATGTTCAAATAGTATAAAACAAAAACAAATCTACTATAAAGCTTTAAAAATTTTAAATAAAATCACAATTTTAATTAAATACGACCGTATATAGTAGATTTGTTTTATACTATTTGGAAAGAGATAAATATTTTTTTAATTCTTCTTTTTTATTTTAATTCAATATAAAATGTTTTTAGAAATTAGAAATTCAATAGGGTTTATATAAAATACGGTATTTTGGAAAAAATAAATCTCTTACTCTTTGAATTTTTTTTTTAATTTACAAGATATTTTTTTTTAAGTAAAAATGTAACATTTTTAAAAATTTGCTCAGGGGCCCATATCTTGTGGGTACGTAAATGGCGACCACGAGCTCCCTGAGCTGGGACTGGCAGTCCTCTATTCTTACATTCCAGTCCCTTCCTTATATTTTCAACAGGCCTGAGACGCCCTCGGGGCTTGGTGTAGGGGTTAGAGTGCTAACCTCGTATACCGAACATCGCGGGTTCGAACCCCAGGCAGTCCGATGATTTTATTTAAGCCATTTGGATACCAAATAAGAATGCCTGGATCCTAAATAATATATATTCATAACGGTTATCGTCAAAGTCTTAAATGGCCTAAGTTTCCGAAAAGACTGTATGAATGTGTAGGTGCATGTGAGTGTGAATGTTTTTTTATAAAAAAAAAAAAACCCTGAGACCGTGCGACGGGCCGGCCTGTTCTATTTCTTCCAGTCGCAAAAAAAAAAAGAAAGACATTTCGCTGACCCCGCAACGGGGGAATAATAACGGCAAAGAAAGAAGATCATTTTTAAAAATAAATGAAATAAAAGAAGACATATTGCCTCCTCTGCCCCCCCTCCTATAGGATGCCAGGGGGGGGGGGGCGATGTACCCTTGCCCCCCGCCTCAAAAGAATTATGTCAGTTGGCCCCTCGGGGATTTTTTCTCTTAATTTTGCCTTCCAGCCTTTAACCTAAAACTTAAGGGTGAAAGTGGAGGCCAAAAGTCAACTTTGTGCGATTAAATTGTCTCCTTTCCTTCCTTCTCCGACTAACAAGGCTCTAAAACTCAAACATAAGCAAAGCACTTGCTTGATACCAGGCATACTATAGAATAAATATTTTAAGAACGTTTTCCAACAAATTTGTTTGAAGGGATCGAAGAACACAGTAAAATAGAAAGGTCTTTCAAGTGGCTGACATTTCATAAGGCAAAATGATATTTCAATTGAATTGGCTATCAATCAAGACGGGTCTTAATCGACCCTCTGACTTGATGCGAAGGCGTGCCGTGCTGCTAGTGTTAACTTAAGGCTCAAGTTCTAACAAAGAAGTTTATTGACTTTTAATATCTAATTCAAAGAAGAATATCATCGAATTTATGTTGGTTAAAACCTCAACAAGTTTCAAAAGAATGAAATTAGTAAATCATTACGTCATAGTTTTAATAATTAACTCTTTGAATGTGTCAAAGAGTTATATGGACTTGTTATGCAATGGTGTCAAAGACCAAAAATTCAAAATTGAGTTAAGCACGGAATATTGTTTCAAATGCTTTTAATTAATATATTTTTTATGAAATATGTCCTAAAAATTTATATTTAATGTTACTTGCACAATTGACAAGAAAATTATATATAATCCAATGTAAACAAAAACTTTATTGTTGATTTTCTCAAAACTCGATGTTTGGTCTTTGACACACCATTGCATAACAGGGTCATAATCAGCGTGTTTCTAATTTAAAAATGAATAAGAATTGATAAGAATGTTAATATTTACTCACCAATTGAAGGAGTTGTGGAGAAGAAACGACGAGCAGAGATCGTTGCATGTAAACTGGGTCGGCTGCTCAGCCTTTACTGACGAACAGGTGGAGAGCAGATCTCAGCCTGTAGGAACAAGAATCAAAGCATGTAGAAAATATATATTTTCATGTCTGTGTGAAGGGAGCCTGAGTGTGTGTGAGCGGCAAAGAGATTATTATATTCTTTGCCCATTTGATGCAAAGAAGTAATAAAAAAATATTTTCTTCTCTATCTCTTTTCTATTCAAGTAAATGAAACAAATACCAAACTTGAAATTTAATATATATGACGAATTATAAAATTTTAATTATTCAATTTTTTAATTTTAATTACCAATATCTATATTTTATTTTAATATTTTTGCTATTTTTGCTATTTTATCAAAGACAAATTCTGTCTGTCTGTAACGCATAGCCTCTGAAACTACTGGGCAGATTTTCATAGAGTTTTTTTTTTAATGGGTAGAGAATTTTCCGGGGATGGTTTTAGGCTATAATTATGTCAAATTAGGGGTAGGGAACCCCCTAATCAGAGCTTTACAAATCTGGAATTCTTCCATTGGAAAACATTTGAAAAATTATGAAAAATTAAAGCTAATTAATTATAATAATGAAATAATTAAATCTCTCAAATAATAAAACTTGTTGCCCTCGGGGCATGGCGTAGAGGTTAGCGTGCTAACCTCGAATACCAAACGTCGCGGGTTCGGACCCCAGGCAGTCCGATGATTTTATTTAAGCCAATTGGATACCAAATGGCTTAAATAAGAATGCCTGGACCCCATATATGTATATTAATCAATAACGGATATCGTAAAAAGTCTTAAATGGCCTGAGTTGCCGAAAAGACTGTGTGAATGTGTGTGCGAGTGTGAATGAGAAAGAAGAAGAAGGAATATTTTAGCCTTAATATTTCTTCAAAAGGTCTAGAGAAGTGAAAAGTTAAAAAACATTAACATTTGGATCCAAGGGGGGGGATGTGGGGGAGGATTTTGTAGCTTAAAATACAAAAAAATCATTAAAAATAATCGATTTTTTCACAATTTTTTCAGTGATTTTCTACATATTCCAGCTGACAGACCCACCACACCCTTCCGTAAACAACCCTCAACTAAAAAAAATATATAGGATAAAGCGGGTGGGGTGTGGGCGATTCCGAAGCCCTCGTAAGAAGATGGAAGATTCACAGCTCCTCTAAATATGTTGTAGCAGAGTTCACCACAAATGTGTGGTTCATAAAGAAAAAATAAGAATTTTTATTTTATATAGATGTTTTTTTTTTATATACATACACATGTTTATAATAATATTTATAAAATGTTAGTAAAACTAAAATTATTATAAATTAATTTAAATCGAAATAAATAAGAAATTGTGATGACGTCGAGGGAGGAGAGGGATATACCACCCCTGAGTATGTTAGGGGAGGGGAATGAGGAAGAAAGCGGAAGCTCTCACAGACCCAGCCGAGCCCTCTCACTGAAAGGGTTAAAGAGCGAACACATGCGCCATTTTCTTGTGCCCAGTTTTTTGATTCATGATATGGTGATATCTACTTGGTCTACTGCTGGATGATCTCAACATCTTGGTGATCCTCTTCTGCGGATGCTGCGCCATTGGAAGACAGATAAGTCTCCGACATCGCCCTTAAAACCCCCCTTACTAGTGAAGTGAGCATAGCTAGCTATTGCTAATACGAGTTCTAATCATATTGAAAAGTTTTAAATATAAATATATAAAAAAAGCGCTTTACAATTAATCAAATAAGTTATAAAACAATTAATTCTTTAAAAACTACAAACAATGATCGTAATAAAAAGGCATTGAATATCTATAGATTAAATTAAAACGAAACAAGAGATCTCAGGTTAACTTTAAATGTAAAATTTGTATTGGAAGATTATATATTTAATTCAAATATCAGATTGATATTAATCTTTTTATTAATTTCTTTGAGCACTAGTTTTTTAATACATTTCCTAAAAAAAGCCGAAGCAGATAGATAACTCTCATTTCTTATTTAATAAACCTTACTTATTTTAAGATTCATTCAACGTGCATTTTTTTTGACCCCTCAGCATCAGTATAGTTTCTCTGTTTCAGCGAAAACTATTAATTCCTCGTTAATTCGAGAAGCACGTTGACTGTGCCTGTGGGCAGGGAAAACACCCCCCTAGTTCCCCCCCAAGGTACGGGAAACGGTGTAATGTACATTAACAGAATTTCAGAAAACCCTTTAAAATAAGTCTTTTATTTCATATTTTCATATTTTGGTGCAAAATTAATTAAAATACATGCATTCGGAGGCAACTATTAGTCATATTTCCCGAGACGCCGCCCGCCAGGGCCTAGCGTGGTAGGGTTGCTGAAGGCTAGCTAGTTTTTAATAAATCATTCGCCCTCGGGGCATGGCGTAGAGGTTAGCGTGCTAACCTCGTATACCAAACGTCGTGGGTTCGGATCCCAGGCAGTCCGATGATTTTATATAGGCATTTGGATACCAAATGGCTTATATAAGAATGCCTGGACCCCAATATGTATAATAATAAATAACGGTTATCGTTTAAAGTCTTAAATGGCCTAAGTTGCCGAAAAGACTGTGTGAATGTGTGTGTGATTGTGAGTGTGAATGAGAAAAAGTGTGAATGTTTTTTTATATAAAAAAAAAAAAAAAAAAAATAAATCATTATCCGAATGAGTAGAAAGAGAAAATTAAATTTATTTCCCGTTTAATAAAACGAAATATAAATATACAAAACTAAAATAAATAATACTCTCAATATTACGCCTATAAGATGTGCATTCCACAGTACAAATGAATAAGATTACTTATGCAAACATTAACAAGTAAGCTCTCGCTAGTTACCTTGCTCAAAGTTAAATAAATGAAGCTGTTAAATATAACTAACGATCTCAAGTTGGAGTCCAAAATAAATGTTTAAATTCAAAAATAAACAAGATCTATTTAAAAAAAAAAAAAAGTAAAAATATGGTGGTGGAAAAAACTCACTGAGGAAGGAAGTTTAACTCAAGGGAACGATCATTAAATACACAAACGTCGGATAAAATGGTTTCTCCTAGGCCAAACTAGTTTATTTCAAAAGTGTTTGAAAAGTGTGATTAAAGGTAGATTTCCGAGCATCGCGACAGAGCGATAGTAACGACACGACACTGATACGGACATTACAGAGCTACAGAAGCCTAGATGTCATAAAATTGCTCCAAAGAACGCTACTTGATTTTTTCCATACAAAAGAGGTAAAAAACGAGGCCTTTTTTGAGAACACCTCAATATAAATTGGAATTTCGATTGTAATAAAAATATAATAAAAAAAAAAACTTTTTAAAAAAAATGCTTTTATTTAAATTGAACTAAAAAAGAGAAAAATAATTTAATTTAATTGTTCTTGTTAAAATTGTTTAATATTAATGACTTAAAATAAAAGCGTGGGGGGGGCGCTCATTGATACTCATAGCTTAAGGGAAGCCTCGAAATAACTTCGAAGCGCCCCACGCTTTTATTTTAAGTGATTAATATTAAACAATTTTAACAAGAGCAATTAAATTAAATTAATTTTCTCTTTTTAGTTCAATTTAAATAAAAGCATTTTTTTAAAAAAGTTTTTTTTATTATATTTTTATTTTAAACTTTTTAGTCTTTTTTTATTATAGATAGAGTATTAAATAAAAAAAAAAGAAGCAAGCTGGAAGTGAGAGGCATCAAATAAAGTACTACATTAGTTTAGTCTATTTTGATAAAAAGCTTCAGGCAATTGTTGTCATCAAAAATTACCCTTAAATATCAAATTACACAACTCTAGCTCACTGGGAAGTCTTCAAAATAGATTAATTCGTGTAGGGTTTCAAATAAAGTACCAATTAGTTTGGACTATTTTTATATAAATATCCACATCATTCTTGTCACCAAAAATGACCCTTAAGTATTAAATTTCACGTCTCTAGCTCATCGGGAAGTCTTTTGAAAATAGATTTGTTTGCGTGAAGTTTCAAATAAAGTACCACATTAATTTGGCCTATTTTGGTGAAAAAATTTTTTACAAGGGTGTTCCTAAAAATGAGCCTTAAATATCAAATTTCACACCTCTAGCTCATTGGGAAGGCTTTTGAAAATAGATTTGTTTGCGTGAAGTTTCAAATAAAGTACCACATTAATTTGGCCTATTTTGGTGAAAAATTTTTTACAAGGGTGTCCCTAAAAATGAACCTTAAATATCAAATTTCACACCTCTAGCTCATCGGGAAGTGCCCCAAGCAAAGACTCAAAGTTGGTGACTTGAAAGAGTAAGTTAAGGTTGTTCGGATAGTACATCGTAAGTCATAATAGAATCTAAATTTTTTTTAAATAAAATTAAAAATTTGAATGCCAAAATTCCTTATTATAATTTAGTCGTGACCTATCAGAGTTTATAATTGTATTAAGTTAATAATTTAATTACCAAAAATAATAAATGAATGACTTTCGACTTGAGCAGTATTTCACGTAATATAGATCTGGCAACATTGCATTCATCAACTATCTATTTTAAATCTTAAACGCCTTAAATTTTATTTTATTTAATATATTACAATGTTTAATGCAAATCAGTTTAAACACAATGGACGATTTGCGAGAAAAAATATTGTAAAATTGAAAAAAAAAAATGTATCTGACATAGAGATAAGACACTTATGTTATGCGACGTTGCCAGGCTGGTCTGACTCTCGAGAATTCATTATTTTTAAATATTGGCGACTGTCATTTTGGAGAATTTTTTGACTTTCTTGTTAAAATATCTTTAAAAGCGGTCGGCAGAAACTTTTGGTTTTATTTTTAACATATTCCTCGGAAGTGAATTAATAAAATGTAAGTTTTTTTGTTTTTGTATCATTTGCACAGATGCCTATATAATTCGATATGTGTGAATTTCGTCGTTATTCCCCATAGGCTACATGTTAAATTTCAATTTTTTAAAAATTAATTACACGATAACCCTGTGTCAGATCTGCTTCAAAATTTTATTTTATACGTATTTGATAGTGATTAATAACATATTAAAAAATTGGCTTTTAATCTACCAAAGTGCTTTAATGTCCGAACAACCTTAAATAAAAGCATTTAATAAAAAAAAAGAAAATAAAAAAATTGACATTTGTATTTAAAAAAAATGAAAAGTATTTTCGGGCAGTTTTTTCCCTAGTATCACTAATTTTATCAGTATACTATAGATTAGCTGAATCTCACTAAACATATAAATTGTCGCATGTAGACATTTTTTAAAATCTGGTGGGAGAGGTCGCACAGCACACAACTTTCTCTTACCTTCGGTAATCGAAAGTTGTGTACTATGCTGTCACACAAGATTTTTGTGTCGAGATAATTTAGTTTCAACAGATATATTAGAATTAAAGATGTAAAAATCGGGAATGATTCTCCAAAACTTTCTCGTGTATTCTTTTGGAATTATGTCGGGGTGTGTGTGTGTGTGTGCGTGTGAACACGATTGCTTAAAAACCAAAGCAGCTAGATCGATGAAAATTTGATATATGTTCCTTACACTAAAATTGTACATTTCTATCAAATTTTGTTTCACAAATTCATTTTATTTATATTTACATGTTTTTTAATGAGACCTATATAATTTTGTTTTGATTTTTTATCAAAATTAACGAAAAAAATCTGGTGTGACTGGCGCACAGCACACAGCTTTCTCTTACCTTCGGTAATCGAAAGTTGTGTGTCGAAATATATTTAGTTCCCGACAGTACGGAACATTTGAATTCAGATGTAAAATTTATAAGTATGGGAAAATATTTATATTTTGTTACCATGGCAACCATTTCTCCTATCTTCCCTATGAAACACAAGAGTAAAGTGGTCTTCAGAAGATTTCAATCGCAAAATGAGAATATACATTTTAAAGAGCATCTAAAAAATAATTGATTTTTGAATTTAAAAAAAAATCGTTGGAGCAAATTTTGAGAAAATCGAAAAAAACTGAAAAAGTACATCAGTAAAGTACTAGTACTCTTTGGCCGATTTTGATTAAAGCTTATTTTCCGGTCCCGGGGGGTGTTTAACTTAAATATAAAATTTCAGCCTCATAGCTCAATTCCTTCATGCTTAAAATTGAACACACACACACCCACCCACCCACCCACCCACCCACCCACCCACAGACAGACCATGTCGCGAAAACCACTTTTTTGGATTCAGGGGACCTCAAAACGTGAAGATCCATCAAAATCTCGACATCGAATTTTTGACATGAATCCAATACTTTCTCTCTCTATATATATTACATATATATATAGATAAGAGAAAGTAAAATGACTTCATCTTCTTTGATTATTTAAAAAACTACTCAGTTTTCGAAAAAAATGTCAAAGAATAAAAAAAGGCGAGGGTCCGCCGAAGGCGGCCTGCGCGGCTAGTTTACAAATAAACTGATAATAAGCAAAAGTATTTATTTTTTGGCCGACGGTCTTTATAATTAAATTGATCATTCTTACGGCCATCTACAAACAATCTATCGTTATATGGACCCCGTTACGCATTAGTGTGTCAAGCGCCAAATACCGAGTTTTGAGAAAATCAACATAAAAGTTTTTTGTTTTCATTGGATCATATATAATTTTTTTTTGTCAATTGTGCAAGTAACATTAAATTTAGGACATATTTAATAAAAAATATTATTAATTATAGCATTTGAAACAATATTCCGTGCTTAACTCAATTTTAATTTTTTTTTGGCGCTTGACACACTATTGCATAACAGGGTCCATATATAGCCTAAGCAATTTTATAATCGTATTATATTGTAGGTCCGAATGGAAAGAGAAAAAAAAAATTGTAAATAAGTCAGCCTTGACATGTTGGTTCGTTAAGTGTGAATGTCCCAACCCCCCAAGCAAGAGGGAATGTCCTGTCTGCCTGCCACTTGTTGGTTCAAACAACAACAACAACAACAACAACACCCGACACCTTCCTCATAGTCACAAACTCTTGTCAATTTAAATTAGACTTCACCTCTTTCTCTATTTTTCTTTCATTTACAATTTAAATGAATTAATTTAGACAAAAAAAAATTCAATTTAACAAAATGCTAAATGTCACCACCAAATTTAAATCCTAATTGTGTTTGTCTACAGGGTGTTTAAGGGGTTATTCGAGGGAGTATTCTAAAAATATTTTGATAATTATTCAATTTCGCATATTATCTGTGAATTCCACTGGAGTAATGACTTTAGATGGCCTCATTTTCACCTTTATACTTTGTTAGATGGTCCCAAAGGAATGTTTAGGGCAGTAGCGTCATTTCAACTTTTTCTTGGGGAAGGGGGGGGGGGGGGAGGGGGCAAACATTTTTTTCTTAAAATTTACTTACAAATAGGTACTCAAATTGTCTAAAACATATTTAATTAAATTAATTGTTTAATTTTGTACAGTTTGTATATTCGTAGATGTATTTTGGAGTATTTTATTTAGAATCATATAGAATTTTATAAAAATCAGAGCTCTTGGGGGGGGGGCGCTTTTCATAATATTTTTATAGCTGTATTTATCTCTTACACTGTCAATAATAATGACATTAATTTATCAGAATGACATTAATAAGCATATGATTATCAAAAAGTAATGTCATTATTATTGACGGTGGAGGGGGCCCTTTAGGGTTTCCTACTTTCTCTTACCTATATATGAATATATATAGAGATTGGATACTAAATGGCTTAAATAAGAATGCCTGGACCCCCAATATGTATATTAATCGTCAAAGTCTTAAATGGCCTAGGTTGCCGAAAAGACTGAGTGGATGTGTGTGTGAGTGTGAGTATGAATGAGAAAAAAGTGTGTTAAAAAAATTTTTTTTTAAATAAACAAATGGGTGTTAAAACCTCCACATCACACTCATTATCAATTGTATTAGAATTTTTCATCTGTTAAATTCAGATGTAGACCAACGTTTATTTTCAGATTGATTTGACTACTTTGTTATATATCTAATGCCCAATCGCACCGCACAATTTAAGTATGACTTAAAATTAAGTATCAACAACCTGGCAACGTTGTAAATTTTAGTGATATTCTGGTGATTTATTTTTAATTTAATAATTTTTTCCCTTTTAATAATCATAAACTAAATTAAATATATATTGTTTATAAATATTAATTTCAGAAAAATGAGAAAATCAGAAACAAAATATTAATTTTCATGATTTTTGATTAATTAATAGCAATTTTATATATAGGCTACTATATATAAATATTAATAACAATCTGTCACTCTATAACAGTGTTTTTCAATCTGTGGGTCGGGACCCCTAGGGGGTGGCGAAGCCCTACACGGAGGGTAGGCGGCAAAAGGAAAAAGGCAAAGTTCTACACGATAATAAAAACATAATTTCATGGAGAAGGGAAATAGGTACCAAAATAGAGAAAATCATATAATTTACATAGTCTTTTGATTTACAATCTTTTTGTCGGTCTATGAACCAAGAGAATCGCCAGAATTTTTCAACCTGTAAATTCAAAAAAGATTGAAAAACACAGCTCTACTAATATAAGACTGGAAAATTTCGTTTCAAAATTCCAACGGGAAGTTGGTCAGAGCGTGACAGACGGATGGACCGACAGGCCCTCCTCTAATATAATATAGATCATCCTCGAAAATATAGTTCATATTGTTCATGTTTTTTATAAGAAAAATCGAAATCGAATCCAAAAAATGTATTATTATCAGTTAATTAATATTATATTATCAATATTGTTTTTTAGCTTAAGTCATTGCTAAGCCCCCGAAATCGAGGGCTTAAATATTTGGGGGGGTTAAGTATTTTTTTTTTTTTTTTTTTTTTTTTTTTAAAAACCCTTTTCGGCTACAGAGGCCATTTAGGGGTGATAAATTTATTTATTTAATTGTAAATACATAGTATCGATGGCTACCGGGGGGCGTTCCACACGCTGATTGCCGGGGGGGTTAAGTATGAAATTTAACAAACTTTCATTGTCATCCGTTGCTAACCACGTTCGTTGCTAAGATAACACGTTCTCTGATTGAAAATAAAATCATGTTTCAAAACCCAAATGGCGTGAATAAAGATGTCAGGACCCCCAATATATATTTATTAATAAATAACAGTATCGTTTAAGTCTTATAATATTAAATAAAAATAAATCAGCAGAATATTACTAAAATTTACAACGTTGCCATGTTGCTGATACTTTATTTTAAGTTATACTTAAATTGTGCGGTGCGATTGGGCATAAATGTAACAAATTTAAAGACTTGTTAAGTCTTTTTTCTAGTTATACAATAAAGTAGTAAGGTCACTAGGTGTCTACTCTTGAATTTAAAAGATAAAATAATTAATAATGTCAGGGTCTAATTAAGGGAGATCCCAAAAAGCATTCAAAAGTTTTGGTTGGAAAAAAAATTTATGGAACTGTATCTGTAGGGGCAGGACAGTACTTGATTAAAGATGGATTTAGCAGCTAAAATTTGCAATTTATTAAATAATTTTAGTTGTGAAGTTCATGAGATAAAGGATAGTATTATTGAAAAATGAAAACAGAGAAGGGAAAAACTTTTCCATAATAAATAATTATGAATCTAAAAAACATAAATAAGGCATATATTTATAATTAGGGCTCGGATTTCGCCCCTATTTGCCTTTTTTTTAATTTATGGCTTCAAATTTAGGCCAATATGAGATGTATACTTTTCATGAAATTCTGAATAAATAAGAGGCATTTGTTAGTGCCTATAATGCCTATTTTGGCCGATTCTGGGTTTTGGTGCCTATTTCATCTATAAATGCCTTTTTTAGTACCTATTTTAAGTTCAAATAGCCAATTTCAATTTTTTTTACGAGCTATAGATAGCCTAAATTTAAAATTTTTTGAATTATCAAGAAAATATTTCAGGGGGGGGGTAAAGGGGGTAATTATTCCCCTCCCCGAGATTAAAAAAAAAAAATAATAATTTATTTTTAATGTAAAATTTTAAAAATTAGTACCTAAAAATTTGATTTCTATTTATATTCTGGCAAACAAGTACAGAATGCGCCTTTAAATTGCCGAAATTAAGAAAAAATAGTGTGCTGTGCGAGCAGATTACCAAAAATAAGACA
>JAKCPI010015065.1:0-17562 GCA_023213315.1 Euborellia annulipes | reverse complement strand
TGCCAGGGAGGATGTTCTACGAGTTTGAGGAGGGACTCTCGTGTTGCCTACTCCTCTCGAGGAATGCATCACTGAGAGCATAGGCGCCGGAACTGGGGGGGGGGGGGGCAAGGGTACATTGCCCCCCTGGCATCTTCTAGGAGGGGGCAGAGGGGGCAATATGTCTTCTTTTATTTCATTTATTTTTAAAAATAATACATTTTTACTTTTGAAGAATAAAATCTTTTAAATTAAAAAAAATTAAAAGAGTAAAAAATACATTTTTTTCCAAAATATTTTATATACACCCTATTGTATTTCTAATTTCTAAAAACATTTTATATTGAATTAAAATAAGAAAATTAAAAATATTTATTTCCTTCAAATAGTATAAATATAGCCTAAAAAATTTTTTTGATAAAATCACTGGCAAATTTTTTAAAATTTTAATTTTATTAAAATTGTGATTTTATTTAAAATTTTTAAAGCTTTAATAGAGCGGGCGCTGGAGGTAGTTGAGTATGCAAAATTTGAGGACCGAATTCTGACAATGGATTTGGGCTAAGAATAGCTCCCAGAATAAGGATCCGGATCTTGCCGGGCCAATTTTTGGTCCAATTTTTTTTTACCCCCACCCCTCTTATTTCCATAGGAAATCAATGGAATGCATGCTAAGATGATGTGAAGATTTGCAATTATGGTCAAATTCGAGTACTTAAAACCTCAAACAATGAAAAAACTGTCTTGTCAGCAACTGAGGGGATCCTCTATAGTCCCCTGAGAAGTACTATCTTGCCACCAGTTGTGGTGGTCCCCTCTAACCCCTTCATCTCTTTTCTCTCTCTTTGTTATAAATTTAAATATACGGCTTTAACACCATGCCAAATTGTGGGGACCGGCAATTATGTTCATAATCCACTAGCTGGTATCCCAATCAATGAAAAATACTATCTTGCCGCCAGCTGCGGTGGTCCCCTCTAACCCCTTCACCTCTTTTCTCTCCCTTTATTATACATTTAGATGTACTGTCTTAAAACCATGCCAAATTGTGGGGACCGGCAATTATGCTCATAATCTACTACCTGGTGTATTTATAATAAAGGGAGATAAAAGAGGTCAAGAGGTTAAAGGGGACCACCTCAGTTGGCGGCAAGATAGTATTTTTCATTGATTGGGATACCAGCTAGTGGATTATGAACATAATTGCCGGTCCCCACAATTTGGCATGATGTTAAAGCCGTATATTTAAATTTATAACAAAGAGAGAGAAAAGAGGTGAAGAGGTTAGAGAGGACCACCGCAGCTGGCGGCAAGATAGTATTTTTCATTGATTGGGATACTAGGTAGTGGATTATGAACATAATTGCTGGTCCCCACAATTTGGCATGATGTTAAAGCCGTATATTTAAATGTATAACAGAGAGAGAGAAAAGAGGTGAAGGGGTTAAAGGGGACCACCTCAGTTGGCGGCAAGATAGTATTTTTCATTGATTGGGATACCAGCTAGTGGATTATGAACATAATTGCCGGTCCCCACAATTTGGCATGATGTTAAAGCCGTATATTTAAATTTATAACAAAGAGAGAGAAAAGAGGTGAAGAGGTTAGAGGGGACCACCACAACTGGTGGCAAGATAGTACTTCTCAGGGGACTCTAGAGGATCCCCTCAGTTGCTGACAAGACAGTTTTTTCATTGTTTGAGGTTTTAAGTACTCGAATTTGACCATAATTGCAAATCTTCACATCATCTTAGCATGCATTCCATTGATTTCCTATGGAAATAAGAGGGGTGGGGGTAAAAAAAAAATTGGACCAAAAATTGGCCCGGCAAGATCCGGATCCTTATTCTGGGAGCTATTCTTAGCCCAAATCCATTGTCAGAATTCGGTCCTCAGATTTTGCATACTCAACTACCTCCAGCGCCTGGTCTATTATAGTAGATTTGTTTTTGTTTTATATTATTTGAACATATTAAATTATTTTAATTTTCTAAAAAAAATTTTTTGCCCCCCCCTGATTCAAATTCGTTCCGGCGCCCCTGACTGAGAGGGAACCTTCTTGACGTCCCTTCCACAAGACGGGATGTCACAGCAACTCCCTCTCTTTGTAGAACTTATTTTGTCATTTAAAAATATAGTAAAGAACGCCCTATACTTTTCTTGAATCATTAGAACGAATTGATTTCTTTTAGATTAAAACAATGACAAAAAAAAGGCTATCTGTTTCATCTATTGATTTATATGTATAGTTGGGTTAGTATGTTTCCAAGGGGATTATAGAAATCCTTTAAATCCCACGATTGAAATTTTTTATTTACTAGACACGTTCTTCACTTTCTTACTCCCAGAAGGAAAAAAGAAACCACGTTCTATTTCTTTTGGGAAGTCGTGTCGTTTCTAATACACCCTCCTTTCTCTGTCTCTTTTTACTCTCTCTTACCTATATATTTTAATATATAGAAAGTATTGCTTTCAGGTCAAAAATACGATATCGAGATTTTGATGGAAATACACGTTTTGACAAAATAAGATGTCTATGTGTCCATCTTTGGGTTGCAAATTCTTAACTTAACGATCAATTATCCTTTAAAAAAAAATTATAAAATACAAAACGACTGGAACATCGTAGCCGGTAAGTAATTTAGTATCTATATCGGTGTCAACAGGTGTTCGCGAAAGCTCAGGGGTGCTGCGAGAAATTTAGGAAAAAAAAGAAAATAATAAAGAGGTCGAATAAAATAAAGTAAAAATTTTTTGCCAGGGAGGCAAAAATTTCGCTTCCCCTCAAAAAAAGGCGGAAAAAAGGGGAAAAAAAGGAAGGGTGCCCCTAGTGTGTGATGTTATTCCCAACCAAGAGCGGATACAAGGGGGGGGGGGGGTAACTTCCCCCCCCCCGAGATTCGAAAAAATACCTTTTTTTCGCAAAAAAAATTTATTTAAAATTTTTAAAATTAATACTTAAAAATTTGATGTGTATTTATATTCTGGCAAACAAGTACAGAATGCGCTTTTAAATTACCGAAATTAAAAAAAAATAGTGTGCTGTGCGACGAGTCACACCAAATTACCCCCCCCCGAGAAACACCTCTGGATCCGCCCTTGTTCCCAACGCATCTTTGGGGTGCCGTGGACTTCAAAAGGTTGAGAAACACTGGCCTATATCATCATGAGAGATAGCTAAACCTAAAAATGCATTAATTTAATAAGGATCCCTTTAATTTTTAATAAGTATTAAACGGTATTATTAATTATTATAGATATTTATCTGATGAAGTGAGTAAGTGAGGTTATGTTATATTGTGCCAGCCATGTCAATTTATAGTTGGCAAGTTGACCGCAAGGGCGAATTGTATAGTTTATAATTTCATACATGTCATACAATTTGATCCTAATTTCACTTTTAAATATTTTGGTATTTATAGCGGAAAAAAAGTCTCTTATTTCTAAAAAGTCTATTTTATTTTAGCCAAATAGTCGGTAAAAAGTCTGTTTTTGTCAAAAAAGCAAGTCGCTGTCAATTTTAACAATTAATAATATGAGAAAGTAAAAGAAATAGCTCTCGATAACCGGGTTCTTTAGAATTTAATTAAATAAACAGAAAAAAAAATTGAATAGTTGGTAATTGAATTTTAATCAAAATCGTTGGGAGCGAATTTTAAAAAAATCGAAAAAAAAAACTGAATAATTACAACAGTAAAGTACTAATACTTTTTGGCCAATTTTGATCAAATTTCACGCCCTAGGTGGGTGTCTAGCTTAAAAATAAAATTTCAACTTCCTAGCTCGATTCCTTCATGCTTAAAATTGAACCCAGATACACAGACAAACCATGTCGCGAAAACCATTTTTTTGGATTCAGGGGACCTCAAAATCTAGACATCGAATTTTTGACATTCATCCAATACTTTCTCTATATGCCCAGTATATATGCACCCTGTTACTACTATTTAAAATTTATTAATGTAATTTTGATATAAAAAGTTTCTATGCTACTAGTATTAAATATAACCATAAAAGAAAATTATTTTATTTTATTAATATAAATAGTGCATAGATTAATTTGCAATCATGTGTCAAGAGACTTGGAAGCATTTTTACAAATATAATTGGACTTTGCAATAATAATTTTTTAAATTTTATTGTCTATTCTCTAAATTAGTCGTATTTTTAGAGATAATTTATGAATATCTGCAATAATTACAGTATTTACTTGCACAATTGACAAAAAAAAAAAATGATATATAATCTAATCAATACAATTTAAATCAGAAAAACTTTAATGTTAATTTTCTCAAATCTCGGTACCTGGCGCTTGACACACTAATGCGTAACATAGTTCATATATGTATATTAACATATAAATATAGTTAAGAGAAAGTAATAAAGAGATTCACATTTGTTTTGAAGAATAAATATTTTTGACGATCATAATACTTTCCATTATCAGGGAAGGGGGTGGGGTTCGTTTCCCGCTTCAAACTCAATTGAATTGGCTACCCAATCGATTATTAAATAAATTGGCACAGTATAAAAATTGCCTGAGATGCCGAAAAAAGTTAAAAAAAAATGACTTTAATTTGGCCTTTGAATGTTTGCTTTCTGGGTGTGTGTGTGTGTGTGTGTATGTGTGCTCTACTAGATATAGAGAGAGGGGGAGATGGCCGGTCACGCCGCCTCAAACTAGACAGGATTGTTCTGACATTAATGGTCTTGTCAACAAATTGACTTCCGAAACCAATAACGAAATTAAGGGAGAGGAGAGACCACCATCCAACCATCATCAAGGGAGAGGGGAACTTCATTTCAAGTTCTATTTTATTTTTTTATTTTTTTTTTTTCTCACAATGTTATTTGTCTAATTCATGGTCACTCCAGAGAGAGTCCGAATCGATAATCAATCTTGGCGATGACGTCATCGATTCAATTCCCTCAAGAATCAAATGTGTATGGGGGGGGGGGGGAAGTTAAAGAAAGAAATAAAGCTACTACGTAGTAGAAAAATAATTTATTTTAATTTCCCCTAGGTGTGTGTGTGTGTGTGTATGTGTACATGAAAGAGGGAGATCAATTTAATTGAACAATCATATAACGCTAAAGGGCCTTGAAAGTTTTAGAATTCATTATTAATATACTTCAATATTGAAAATCGATTTAAAAATTAAGAATTCTCTTTTATTTATTCAAAAGTCATTAATCATTTAAAAAAAAAAAATTGAAAATATGATAAAAAATCTGGTGAGAAAATAGAAAAAAAATTTAAAATTTTTAAATAATTTATTTATTCAACGGCTATGACGTAATTTTAAAATCAAGTTGTGCATTAGGCTGGGCCATTTTATTTTATTTTTTCTTCTCTTTTTTAAGAGGCTCAGTAGCCCCCCGGGTTTGGTATAGTAGGTAGCGTGCCTCCCTCCTATACCAAACGTCGCGGGTTCGGACCCCAGGCAGTCCGATGATTTTATTTAAGCCATTTGGATACCAAATCGTCAAAGTCTTAAAGTTGCTGAAAAAGCAGTGTGAATGAGAAAAAAGTGTGTTTAAAAAAAAATCTGGTGTGACTGGCGCACAGCAGACAACTTTCTCTTACCTTCGGTCGAATCGAAAGTTGTGTTCTGTGCTTGTCACACCAGATTTTTTGTGTCGACATATATTTAGTTACAGACAGTACGGAACATATGAATTTAGATGTAAATTTTTTTTTTTTTTTTTTTTTTAAACATTCACACTTTTTTCTCATTCACACTCACACTCACACACACATTCACACAGTCTTTTCGGCAACTCAGGCCATATAAGACTTTTTACGATATCCGTTATTGATAAATATACATATATAGGGTCCAGGCATTCTTATTTAAGCCATTTGGTATCCAAATGGCTTAAATAAAATCATCGGACTGCCTGGGGTCCGAACCCGCGACGTTTGGTATATGAGGTTAGCACGCTAACCTCTACGCCATGCCCCGAGGGCAATGTAAAATTTATAACTATGGGAAAATATTTATATTTTGTTACCATGGCAACCATTTCTCCTATCTTTCCTATGAAGCACAAGAGTAAAGTGGTCTTCAGAAGATTTCAATCGCAAAATGAGAATATACATTTTAAAGAGCATTTAAAAAATAATTGATTTTTGAATTTAAAAAAAAAAATCGTTAGAGCGAATTTTGAGAAAATCGAAAAAAAACTGAAAAAGTAGATCAGTAAAGTACTAGTACTTTTTGGCCGATTTTGATTAAAAGCTTATTTTTCAGGTCCCGGGGGTGTTTAACTTAAATATAAAATTTCAGCCTCATAGCTCAATTCCTTCATGCTTAAAATTGAACACAGACACACAGACACACCCACAGATAGACCATGTCGCGAAAACCACTTTTTTGGATTCAGGGGACCTCAAAACGTGAAGATCCAACAAAATCTCGACATCGAATTTTTGACATGAATCCAATACTTTCTCTCTCTATATATATTACATATATACATAGGTAAGAGAAAGTAAAAAAAAATCAAAGCTAATTAAATCTTTGAAATGAAATTTGAATTCTTATTAGAAGATTCAATCCCAGGTCCCCTGTCCAATTTTAATCAACTCCTATTTATCTGAAATAGCCACTGATATCATATGTATTTATTGACATATTTCGATGGTCAAGGGCTAAAGGCCTGATCAATAAAAAAAAATTGACATATTTGGGGTCGTCCACATATTACGTAACGGGTTGCGGGGGAGGGGGGGTCTGGACAAAACGTTACTAATTGTGCCATGGGGGACCCGGGGGGTTCTCTAACAATTGTAAGTTTGACATAACAATTCAAAGTTGAAGAAATTTTATTCGGGGGAGGGGGGGGGAGGGTTCTATGTTGTGACATAATATTTGTAGGGATGTTTGTTTGTGTTTTTATTCCTCCCTATATTGAGAGAGAGATGCTACATAATTCCTTGCAAGTTACTTCATGAGACTATGAACTCGCTTTTAAACCATAAAATATTTATAGCCTTTTTAGCGTAGAATAAGAGAGGAGAGAGAGAGACGTTTTATCTGTGCATCAAGGAAGAAATAAATTTGAATAGATGATTGATAAATAAATAAAAGATAAGAAACATTAAAAAAATGAAAGAATTTTTAAATATTTGTTTAATGATTAATAAACACTAAGGAGACCCGAATCTTTACATTCTCTTACCTATATAATATGTTTTAGTAATAAAGGGTAAAATTATAAAAGAACGTGTAGACTAAATTATCATTTTATTTCGAGACAAGAATATTAATTAAGAAATAAACGCTTGGACCCCCAATAGGTATTAATTATATATAACGGATATCGTAAAAGTCTTATATGGCCTAAGTTGCCGAAAAGACTGTGTGAATGTGTGCGTGAGTGTTAGTGTGAATGTTTTATAAAAAAAAATAAACAATCAACAATGACTGACGTCATCCCCGCAGAGATCTGGGTGGCGCCTACTTCCCTGCGCATCCAGGTGGCCTCGCTTACATATATCACTATATATATAAGTCGTCCATTTCCAAAAGTGCATCGGGAACAAATTTTCAGGAAACAAGAAAAAACTGTATTTTTTTATTAAACTCAAAAGTTAATTTATGATTGTTATGTTTATAGAATATGTAAATAAATTAGGAACACAATTTACAAAGTCTTAGGTCGGTATTATCTTCTATATAGCAGAAATAAACTGTTTTAATATTCAACTAGCCCCCGAGTTTGGCGTAGTAGGTAGGTAACGTGCCTACCTCCTATACCAAACGTCGCGGGTTCGGACCCAGGCAGTCCGATTTTTTTTTTTTAACATTCACACTTTTTTCTCATTCACACTCACAATCACACAAGCATTCACACAGTCTTTTCGGCAACTTAGGCCATTTAAGACTTTAACCCTAATAGATAATATATATTACAACGGTTATCGTCAAAAGTCTTATATGGCCTAAGTTGCCGAAAAGACTGTATGAATGTGTGTGTGAATGTAAGTGTGAATGAGAAAAAAGTGAGATTGTTTTTTTTTTTTTTTTTTAAATATTCAACTAGGCAGTTTAGGAAGTTTTTTGTAATTAGCAAGTTTTGGAATTGGACCTCTTGCAATTAGCGAGTTTTGGCACTGTAACTGCAAATGGTCAGTATCAAGCAACATAGCAAAACAAAAAAGAAAATTCCATAAAATTAGCAGGTTAGCCAACAATAATCATTATTAAAAAGAGTAGAAATATAGGTCTGCACTATAAAAAAGTCCCCCAGTTTACCAAAATTGGCTTGTTGGTGGGACTATTATTCATTGCAATTAGCCAGCTTTGGAGATGACTCGATCATCTTTAAGTTAGCAAGCTGGTAGTTTTGGAACAGTATTTGTTTTTGTTGCAACAAGACAGTTTTGGAAATGCAATGAAATGCAACTAGGCCCGGTTTGAATTTGTACTCGATTTTCAGTATTTGTTTTAAATAGGATTTATCAACTTTTTACAATGTAAAACTATTTTCAAATGTATATTTCAGTTGTGCCAACAACATGCAATTAAAATCTCAAATTTTGTCATTTAGGCACTTGGAAATGGACGACTCGTATAGTTAGTGAGAAATTATTGGATTCATATCAAAAATTCGATGTCCAGATTTTGATGGATATACACGTTTTGAGGTGACCTGAGTCCAAAAAAGTGATTTTTCCAACATGGTTTGTCTGTCTGTAAACAAAATATCTCAAGAATTAAATTAGCGAGGAGGTTGAAATTTTATATTTAACTCACGTGACACACAGCCTTAGAACAAAATCGGCTAAAGAGTATTAGTACTTTACTGAAGCACTTTTTTAGTTTTTTTTTTTTTATTTTATCAAAATTCGCTCCAATTTTGTTTAAAATTTAAAAATCATTTATTTTTTAGATGCTCTTTAAAATGTATATTCTCATTTCGTTCTCAAAATTGTTTGAAGACCACTTTACTCGTGTATTTCATAGAAAAGAAATGGTTCCCATATTAAATAACAAAATATAAATATTTTCCCCTGTTTATAAATTTTACATCTTGAATTCTAATATATTGGGAGGTGTGATAAGCACAGTACACAACTTGCAATTACCAAAGGTAAGAGAAAGTTCAGTCCCACCAGATTTTTATTACTTTTAATTTGAGAGATTTAATACAATATTATCAACTTCCGCCGACCCCGCACCGCGGGATTAATAATGGCGAGGACAGAAGAAGAAGAAGAAGAAGAATACAATATTATCAACTATTTATTGTTTTTGCCAATATGTTTCAATGGATATTTTTTTATCCTCTCCAATTGGTGATTTGAGGATCCGAGTATTTTGGTGGAGGTCAATGAAAAATAAATTTCCTTCAAGAACCATTTTCTGCTTGCTATTAAATATAATTATTAGAACAATCATTTGGTTACCTAATAAATAATTGTAGACTAGGTAGAAGGGGATGTTGATCGATTAGAAGAATAACAACAACATAAACATTAAGAAACAACAACAAATTCAACATTCATTTAAGAAATCAATCGATTTCATTTGGATGACGTCAAATACACGTAAATAATGATTTTTTTTTTACTTTATAATATGAGGGGGGAGGAGGGGGGGGGGTGCATTATGATCTTACAAAGGCCAAGGGCCACAAAAAAATCTTAATAAGCGTACAGTGAGGGACAATATTAAGTCCCACCCATGTGATTTCTACTTGTTTTTAAAAAAATATTAAATATTTTTTAATGGAAACTTTCATGGTTCACACCTAGGGAATTTCCAATATTTCTTTTATAAAAATAATGAAATAATCACAAGTAGAAAACGCATGGGTGGGACTTAATATTCTCCCTCACTGTACATTTAATGATAATTAAGTTGATGCCCTTTTTCGGCATCTGAGGCCATTTCGACCCTGTCTTGAAACCCCCACAACATTGTAAATCTACATTTATTTTAATTATCTGAATTTTATTTTACAATTGTGCTACCAATTTCAAATAAGTTCCATTCTATTTTATTCAGGGGCGCCGGAACGAATTTGAATCAGGGGGGAAGGGGGGGCAAAAAAATTTTTTTTTAGAAAATTAAAATAATTTAATATGTTCAAATAGTATAAAACAAATCTACTATAAAGCTTTAAAAATTTTAAATAAAATCACAATTTTAATTAAATATATAGTAGATTTGTTTTATACTATTTGGAAAGAGATAAATATTTTTAATTTTCTTATTTTAATTCAATATAAAATGTTTTTAGAAATTAGAAATTCAATAGGGTTTATATAAAATACGGTATTTTGGAAAAAAATAAATCTCTTACTCTTTGAATTTTTTTTTTTAATTTACAAGATTTTTTTTTTTAAGTAAAAATGTAACATTTTTAAAAATTTGCTCAGGGGCCCATATCTTGTGGGTACGTAAATGGCGACCACGAGCTACCCGAGCTGGGACTGGCAGTCCTTCTATTCTTTACATTCCAGTCCCTTCTATATTTTCAACAGGCCTGAGACGCCCTCGGGGCTTGGTGTAGGGGTTAGAGTGCTAACCTCGTATACCGAACATCGCGGGTTCGAACCCCAGGCAGTCCGATGATTTTATTTAAGCCATTTGGATACCAAATAAGAATGCCTGGATCCCAAATAATATATATTCATAACGGTTATCGTCAAAGTCTTAAATGGCCTAAGTTGCCGAAAAGACTGTATGAATGTGTGGGTGCATGTGAGTGTGAATGTTTTTTATAAAAAAAAAAAAAAAACCCTGAGACCGTGCGACGGGCCGGCCTGTTCTATTTCTTCCAGTCGCAAAAAAAAAAAAAAAGAACATTTCGCTGACCCCGCAACGGGGGAATAATAACGGCAAAGAAAGAAGATCATTTTTAAAAATAAATGAAATAAAAGAAGACATATTGCCTCCCTCTGCCCCCCTCCTATAGGATGCCAGGGGGGGGGGGGCGATGTACCCTTGCCCCCCGCCTCAAAAGAATTATGTCAGTTGGCCCCTCGGGGATTTTTCTCTTGAATTTTGCCTTCCAGCCTTTAACCTAAAACTTAAGGGTGAAAGTGGAGGCCAAAAGTCAACTTTGTGCGATTAAATTGTCTCCTTTCCTTCCTTCTCCAACTAACAAGGCTCTAAAACTCAAACATAAGCAAAGCACTTGCTTGATACCAGGCATACTATAGAATAAATATTTTAAGAACGTTTTCCAACAAATTTGTTTGAAGGGATCGAAGACCACAGTAAAATAGAAAGGTCTTTCAAGTGGCTGACATTTCATAAGGCAAAATGATATTTCAATTGAATTGGCTATCAATCAAGAAGGGTCTTAATCGACCCTCTGACTAGATGCGAAGGCGTGCCGTGCTGCTAGTGTTAACTTAAGGCTCAAGTTCTAACAAAGAAGTTTATTGACTTTTAATATCTAATTCAAAGAAGAATATCATCGAATTTATGTTGGTTAAAACCTCAACAAGTTTCAAAAGAATGAAATTAGTAAATCATTACGTCATACTGGTGTGACTGGCGCACAGCACACAACTTTCTCTTACCTTCGGTAATCGAAAGTTGTGTTCTGTGCTTGTCACACCAGATTTTTTGTGTCGACATATATTTAGTTCCCGACAGTACGGAACATATGAATTCAGATGTAAAATTTATAAGTATGGGAAAATATTTATATTTTGTTACCATGGCAACCATTTCTCATATCTTCCCTATGAAATACAAGAGTAAAGTGGTCTTCAGAAGATTTCAATGACAAAATGAGAATATACATTTTAAAGAGAATCTAAAAAATAATTGATTTTTGAATTTTAAAAAAAATCGTTGGAGCAAATTTTGAGAAAATCGAAAAAAACTGAAAAAGTACATCAGTAAAGTACTAGTACACTTTGGCCGATTTTGATTAAAAGCTTATTTTTCCGGTCCCGGGGGTGTTTAACAAATATAAAATTTCAGCCTCATAGCTCAATTCCTTCATGCTTAAAATTGAACACACACACACCCACACACCCACACACCCACAGACAGACCATGTCGCAAAAACCACTTTTTTGGATTCAGGGGACCTCAAAACGTGAAGATCCATCAAAATCTCGACATCGAATTTTTTGACATGAATCCAATACTTTCTCTCTATATATATATTACATATATACATAGGTAAGAGAAAGTAAAATTAAAGCTAATTAATTATAATAATGAAATAATTAAATCTCTCAAATAATAAAACTTGTTATATAATTAAATTTTTTTTTGACTGACTCTCTTAAGAATAAATACAGTAAATGTATAAAATTCTTCTTCCCCTAAAATTTTACATTTCCTTCGAATCTTCACCCCCTAAAAAAAAAAATAATAATAATAATAAGGATAGCGAATAGCAGCCAGGAAAAATCAAATCAGACAAAAACTAGATCAATTTTTATCAGATTTATTTGATCGTCGATGTTTCGGACGCCAGTCGCGCCCTTCCTCAGGACAATCAATCGTCAAAATAAAGACTCAACTGGTGTCCGAAACGTCGACGATCAAATAAATCTGATAAAAATTGATCTAGTTTTTGTCTGATTTGATTTTTCCTGGCTGCTATTCGCTATCCTTATCAAATTAAACAGTCATTTTCTCCATCAATAATAATAATTATCCTTTATTTATTTTACACATTTTTTGATAAACTTAAAATGATGCTTCCTCAGAGTGTAAATAATTGAAAAATGATATTCCACACCTCAGAATAATTATTTAATTTTAAGATATATCAAAAATTAATATTGATAATTTATTAAATATGTACATTTTCAGAATTTCAGAATTCCCTTTAAAATAAGTCTTTTATTTCATATTTTCATATTTTGATGCAAAATTAATTAAAATACATGTAACTGGAGGCATTTATTAGTCATATCCCGAGACGCCGCCCGCCAGGGCCTAGCGTAGTAGGGGTCGCTGAAGGCAAGCTAGTTTTTAAATAATAATAATGTGTAGAGAGAGAAATTTAATAAAACGAAATATAAATATACAAAGAAAACTAAAATAAATAATACTCTCAATATTATGCCTATAAGATATGCATTCCACAGTACAAATGAATAAGATTACTTATGCAAACATTAACAAGTAAGCTCTCGCTAGTTACCTTGCTCAAAGTTAAATAAATGAAGCTGTTAAATATAACTAACGATCTCAAGTTGGAGTCCAAAATAAATGTTTAAATTCAAAAATAAACAAGATCTATTAAAAATAAAAAAAGTAAAAATATGGTGGTGGAAAAAACTCACTGAGGAAGGAAGTTTAACTCAAGGGAACGATCATTAAATACACAAACGTCGGATAAAATGGTTTCTCCTAGGGCAAAATAGTTTATTTCAAAAACGTTTGAAAAGTGTGATTAAAGGTAGACTTTCGAGCATCGCGACAGACCGATAGTAACGACACGACACTGATACGGACATTACAGAGCTACAGAAGCCTAGATGTCATAAAAAATGCTTCAAAGAACGCTACTTGATTTTTTCCATACAAAAGAGGTAAAAAACGAGGCCTTATTTGAGAATACCTCAATATAAAGAAGAAAATTGGAATTTCGATTGTAAAAAAAAAAGAGAAAATAAAAAAATTGACATTTGTATTTAAAAAAAAAAAATGAAAAGTATTTTTCGGGCAGTTTTTTCCCTAGTATCGCTAATTTTATCAGTATACTTAGGGCTGGACGGTAATGGATTTTCATTACCGACCTCGATAATGAAAAAAAAACCGGTTTTTTCTCGAAAGTCGGTAAAAATTTTTTACCGCCCGCGGAACCAAAGTTTGCCGCCGCGGAACATTTTTTTTTTTTTGCGGAACCAAAATTTTTCCCAGGCCGAAAAAAATATTTTACCTTTTTTTTAGAGAGCCAATTTTTTGCCGAAACATTTTTTTTTTCCCCCGCGGAACCAAAATTTTTCCCAGGGCGAAAAAATATTTTATATTTTACCTTTTTTTTAGAGACGCCAATTTTTTGCGAAAAATGACTTCTTCTTTTTTGATTATTTAAAAAACTACTCAGTTTTCGAAAAAAATGTCAAAGAATAAAAAAAAGGCGAGGGTCCCCCGAAGGCGGGCTGCGCGGCTAGTTTACAAATAAACTGATAATAAGCAAAAGTATTTATTTTTTGGCCGACGGTCCTTATAATTAAATTGATCATTCTTACGGCAATCTACAAACAATCTATCGTTATATGGACCCTGTTACGCATTAGTGTGTCAAGCGCCACCTACCGAGTTTTGAGAAAATTAACATTAAAGTTTTTTGTTTTCATTGGATTATATATAATTTTTTTTGTCAATTGTGCAAGTAACATTAAATTTAGGACATATTTAATAAAAAATATTATTAATTATAGTATTTGAAACAATATTCCGTGCTTAACTCAATTTTCAATTTTTTTTGGCGCTTGACACACTATTGCATAACAGGGCCCATATATAGCCTAAGCAATTTTATAATCGTATTATATTGTAGGTACGAATGGAAAGAGAGAAAAAAAAAATTGTAAATAAGTCAGCCTTGACATGTTGGTTCGTTAAGTGTGAATGTCCCAACCCCCAAGCAAGAGGGAATGTCCTGTCTGCCTGCCACTTGTTGGTTCAAACAACAACAACACCCGACACCTACCTCATAGTCACAAACTCTTGTCAATTTAAATTAGACTTCACCTCTTTCTCTATTTTTCTTTCATTTACAATTTAAATGAATTAATTTAGACAAAAAAAATTTCAATTTAACAAAATGCTAAATGTCACCACCAAATTTAAATCCTAATTGTTTGTCTACAGGGTGTTTAAGGTGCGCGTCTTGGGGTGCTAATTTTGGGACTTTCCAGCGGCCACAATTTTGAAGCTATCGACCTCAAATTTTTTTTAAATTAAAGCTTTTAAAATATCTACAAATAATAGAAGTCATTTTTTTGATTTTCAAAAAAAAAAAAAAAATTTTTTAGATTAATCGCATTAAATAAAAGATATTTTAAAAAAAGGAGCTCTATAAGTTGTAGATAATTAAATTAGTAATCATTGTGTTAAAGAATAATTAATTTTTTGCCTTTAATTAATTAGCTGGAAAGTCTAGAATGAAATGGAACAAGTTGCGTGTTATCCAATGGGGGAACCCTAACGCCATCTCTTGCCGCCTCGAGTCAATCGTGTTTTAACGGTTTTTCGAGACGCGCACCTTAAAAGGTTATTCGAGGGAGTATTGTTAGAATATTTTGATAATTATTCCGAATATTATCCGTGAATTCCACTGGAGTAGTATTGACTAATGACTGTAGATGACTTCATTTAAACCTTTTAGATGGTCCCAAAGGAAAGTTTTGGGATCGAGCAGGTCATAAATGAGGTTGAAAATTTTGTTTGCCATTTACTGCATCTTCGAAACAAAGCAGATTTTCAAAAACATCAAAGGACAAAATATTTTATTTAGAAACATTTGTTTTAATTACAAAGATAATGGAAAGAGATGCAGAGACCTTACCCTTTTCATAATATTTTAATAACTGTATCTCTTAAGGATCCAGCGGCGTAACTAGCCTTTGAAGGCGGAGAGGGCGAAGCTAAACTGGGGCGCCGTTTTTAGTTCGACCTTTTATTTTTTTTTTTTGTATTTGAATCTCGTTCGGATGCCCGAGGGGCGCCAAAAGCTTGATGCGCCTGGGGCGGGGGGGGGGAGCGCCCCCCTTCGCCCCCACCTGAATACGCTACTGTAAGGGCCCCTTACGCGATCAATAATAATGACATTAATTTATCAGAATGACATAAGCATGTGATTAATTATTATTATTATTATTATTATTATTGACAGTGGAAGGGGCCCTTTAGAGTTTTTACTTTCTCTTACTTCTATATATGAATATATATAGAGAGAAAGTATTGAATTCATGTCAAAAATTCGAGGTCAAGATTTCGATCGATATACACGTTTTGGGTTCCCCTGAAGTGGTTTTCGCGACATGGTCTGTCTGTGAACAAAATATCTCAATAACGAAAAGAGCTAGGAGATTGACATTTTATATTTAAGTTGGGTATCCTCATGGCACGTAACACGAAGCTTTTGAACAAAATCAACCAAAGAGTACTAGTACTTTACTGATTTCCTTTTTCAGTTTTTTCAGAATTTCTCAAAATTCAATCCAACGATTTTGATTAAAATTCAAAAAACAATTATTTTTTAGATGCTATTTCTAATGTATATTCTCAATTTGCCATTGAAATCTTTTGAAGACCACTTTACTCTTGTAATTCATAGGAAGGTTACGAGAAATGGTTGTCATGCGTAACAAAATATAAATTTGATTCCTTGAATTCTAATATATCGTTGGGAACTAAATATATGTCGACACAAAAAATCTGACGTGACAAGCACAGTACACAATTTTCTCTTGCCGAAGGGTAAGAGAAAGTTGTATGCAGTGCGAACAACCACGCCAGATTTTTTGGAACGAAATTGTTTAATGCGGCTTACGCAGGGTGAATTGGTAAAAAAAAAACGCGTTCCTAACAAAAATACGTTCCCAGCGCCCGAGCGAAGGCGAGATTAGCCGAAGTCTTCTTCTCCTCCTCTTTATTTCCTTCTATCCGTGGTACTTCTATCTATCGTAGAAGTGAAATTGCTC
Source organism: Euborellia annulipes (assembly GCA_023213315.1). Classification (NCBI taxonomy): domain Eukaryota; kingdom Metazoa; phylum Arthropoda; class Insecta; order Dermaptera; family Anisolabididae; genus Euborellia; species Euborellia annulipes. Next base: position 938 of record JAKCPI010015065.1, on the reverse strand, counting down.
GCCAAAGGCGGCCAAGAGGTTCCAGCGGGCGTAGCCGAAGGCGGGCTTTCCGTTCTATTTAAATAATATTCATATTAAATTATATTCTGAGTTGAAGAAAGGGCGAGAGGAACTTCGTTCCTGCCGGGGTCTTACGAGCCCACACGTTTGCTTTTTACCTATGTAAGAGAAAGTAGTATTGGATTCATGTCCAAAAAAATTCAATGTCGAGATTTTGATGGATATACACGTTTTGAGGTCCCCTGAATCCAAAAAGTGGTTTTTGCGACATGGTCTGTCTGTGTGTGTGTGTGTGTTCAATTTTAAGCATGAAGGAATTGAGCTATGAGGCTGAAATTTTATATTTAAGTTAAACACCCCCGGGGCCGAGAAAATAAGGCTTTTAATCAAAATCGGCCAAAGAATACTAGTACTTTACTGATGTACTTTTTCAGTTTTTTTCGATTTTCTCAAAATTTGCTCCAACGATTTTTTTAAAAATTCAAAAATCAATTATTTTTTAGATGCTCTTTAAAATGTATATTCTCATTTTGCAATTGAAATCTTCTGAAGACCATTTTACTCTTGTACTCCCCCATAGAAAAGATAGGAGAAATGGTTGCCATGGTAACAAAAATATAAATATTTTCTCATACTTATAAATTTCACATCTGAATTCAAATATTCACTACTGCCGGGAACTAAAATATATGTCGACACAAAAAAATCTGGTGTGACAAGCACAGAGACACAACTTTCGATTACCGAAGGTAAGAGAAAGTTGTGTGACTGTCCGCCAGTCACACCAGATTTTTTGATTTATCTGGCATTAAAAATACTTCTTTGATCTCAATTTATTATGAATGAATAAAAAAAAGAGGCTGAGACTGGATTGAGAGGTGCTTGTATTGACTGTCATGTTTTAAGGGCTGTGCAACCCTATTCGCCCAACCTGACAC
>JAKCPI010015064.1:0-30594 GCA_023213315.1 Euborellia annulipes | reverse complement strand
AGTCCGAATTAAACACCAAAGAAAGAAAAATAAAAACAAACTTATTTCTGCCGGGTCCCTTCCCCCAGCTCACCCTCCTCCTCCTAGACGGCCGTTAAAAATCCGAAGAAACAGTTCACTCGTCTGACAAACCACTCCAGACACCAATAGTCGGAACCCACTCACTCCTCTGCTCCAGAAAAACGCCCTAAATTAGAGAGAGAATATATTTCCCATCTATTTACTAACACCGTTGCTAAGGGTATATGCCCGCATTCAAGATATAAAATTTATCTACATGGGAAAATATTTATATTTTGTTTCCATGGACCCAGGTCGCAGACAGGGGAGAGGGCAGGGGCTATATTCTCGGGGCCCGGGCCCCCTGCGCTCCAACCTTAAAATTCTAATAAAAAATAATTTTCTTGAAATTTTTTTTCCTTAGGGGGCCTCGGGCCCTTTAAGCTCAAAAACAAGATTGATTATATCAATATTTTTCACGTCTCTGGATGGCTAAAAACGCAGATTTGAGTGCAAAAATTGATCACGATAACATGATTGAATTGGATTGTTACGTTTAAAACTAATTAATTTTTAAGATTTTTAAAAATACGAGTTGAGTTAACCTCTCTCTCCTGTCTTTTTACTTTGACATGAATCTAAGGGATGTAGATCGTATATAAATATATATATATATATATATATATATATTAACAACAATGAAATATGTTCTGTATTGTTACGTTTAAAATTAATTAATTCTAAAAAAGCAGATTTGAGTGCCTAATTTTCAAAAAATTTCTCATACCGGAAGTCGTCTGCCCGTTTTGCCTCAATTAATTATGGTAAGGGAATTTTAACAAATTTTTAACAAACTTTTTTTATTTAAATAAACATTACAAAAACATCGAATTTTTTAATATGAATTCAATTTGCACCGAACAAGGCAATTCGCCTTCATCTATCCTCCTTTAATTTGCCCTGTTCTTATCTTATGACGTAGGCATGACGTATTTAATAGAGAACAAAACAAATTCTCCTAAAATCAAGACAACACAATTGAATTGAGAGAGAGAGAGAGAGAATTTAACCAAAAACTCGATTAGTGTATGAATGAATGGATGAAATTCGATTTAAATGTAAACTATATAACAAAGTTATATCAGTTGGTTGTTTTTTTGTTTTTGTTGTTGTTGTTTATGAGTTGTTTAATAAAAAAAAAAAAAATTATATATAACATTTATAAACTAAAAGTGTTTATTTATGAATTATTCATCAAATATATAATGGTATAGCTTGATATCAAAACTAGCCGCGGCGCCCTCTTTCGGCTCGCGGTGTCGAAAATCATTTTCCTGTAATCCCTAAAAGGTCTTCTTTAAAGGGCTTCATGAGGCCAAGAAGGTCTTGAGGAGGGAGAAAAAACACAACTATCTTGAAAATCCGCCAACAGATGGCAGGACTATATTTAATCTCATGCATTTATTTGATCTTTTAATAGTGAAGAATTTATAAATATTATTATATAAGCATAAAGAATATAGGCTTATAGGTTATCTGATAATGGCGGCTGTTAGACCAGCCTGCCATCTTTTGCAAGAGTGCTGAACTATTTGGTTCGTTTTTTTTTTTGTTTAAGGGGGTTCAGGACGTCTAAATGTACTTAAAAAAAAAAAAAAAAACTAGACTATTATAAGGAATTTTCCAATGCGGTTTTTTTTTTTAAATAAATTAAATTCATAAGAGATTCTAGGTTATCTGATAATGGCGGCTGTTAGACCAGCCTGCCATCTTTTGCAAGAGTGCTGAACTATGCCAAAATTTATTTTTTTTTACTTTGTCACCAATTTATTTAATTATTTTAGCTTGGATATAAATGATTTTTACATTTTTAGATTTAAAAAAAAAATTTCGTTTTTTGAAATAATAATAATTTTCATTGTTTTTTTAATTAATCATAATTTAAAAAAAAAAGCTTTCTATTAAGTAATGGTTAATTCCAGGAGGAGTGGCTGAATATAGTATATTGAGTAGTGAGGATATCCAGGCAGCCAAAAAACAATAAAGAAAATTATATTTGTCTTTATTTCATATATTTGTCTACGTTTCGGCCGATATTCCGGCCTTCATCAGGACAAATGTTGTTTGCCTCGAGCTTATAGAGGCTCTTGGCAACTCCTGACAATGTCTTTGAGTGAACATTCGTCGGATGGCATGACTTCTGGTTCAATAGTTTAGTTTAGTTCACTATTGAACCAGAAGTCATGCCATCCGACGAATGTTCACTCAAAAGACATTGTCAGGAGTTGCCAAGAGCCTCTATAAGCTCGAGGCAAACAACATTAGTCTGATGAAGGCCGGAATATCGGCCGAAACGTAGACAAATATATGAAATAAAGACAAATATAATTTTCTTTATTGTTTTTTGGCTGCCTGGATATCTATTAAGCTAAAATACTCACGAATTTAAATCATTAAAAAAAAAAAACTGCATAAAAAATAATTTAAAATGCCTTAGTATTTTCGGACCAAAGATTTAATGTGGTCCCCTGAAGACCCTTAACGATCAGTGAGGGTTCGACTACCGCGAGTGCCATTTTTTCCTGCTTACGAGCTTAAAGTTTTCAAAAAAAAAAAAAATAAATAAATAAAATAAATCAATGAATATAAATAAAATAAATTAAATGTTTTTTTTTTCTTTCTTCTATTTCAAAGGGAATTTCTTCTTTTTTTTTTTATTATTATTTGAATCAGATGCAATGAACCAACCGCGTTGCGTGTTCAGTTCAGTTCATTCAGTTCAACGCTTGGATGCGTTTAGACCCTCCAACTTGTTAAAAATATCCAACCCCCTAGCCTATATCCACGTCCACATGGCTACTTTTTAATATAGAAAAAAAAATGAGGTCCCAAAATGCATCCACTTGCATTTTGTTTGAAAATAATAAATGCAAAAAAAAAAAAAGAATTCAATTCTCCTAATATGAAAAAATAACAAATATTTTTCGGTCAAATTTTATTTAATGAAAACACAATGCGACGTTTCGATTCTAGTTTGAGATCATTTTCAGGCAATGATTTTTTTAGATTAAAAAAAAATCCGTCAAGTAGTTTCAGAGTTCAACAAAAAAAAAAAAATCTTTTTAAATTCCGCAAATATTCAATTATTTGGTCAGCAGAAAAAATAACAAAATTTTTCGGTCAAATTTTATTTACTGAATACACAAAGCGACGTTTCGATTCTAGTTTGAGATCATCTTCACGCAATGTTTTTTGTTTTGTTGTATTTGTTATTGTATTTAAATTTGTATTGTGTTTGTTGGACCTAGCCACCGAGGACAAGTTTAAATTTATTTATTTTATTTATTTAGATTAAATAAATCCGTTGAGTAGTTTCAGAATTCATCAAAAAAAAAAAAAAATATTTTTTTATAAGTTATTAAATAATATATCAATAATAATTAAAAGTAATAAAATGTAATATAATATTTAATTTGAAATTTTATTTATTTATTTATTTTTTTCACTAATTTTAATTGTATTTAATAAATTTTAGATGAAAATGCATTTGTAATTCAAGTATATAGAGTACATATATACAGGAGGATTTAACTTAACCTCAAACAAATTTTGCATTATTAAATAAGGTTAAAGTTCGGACGGCAAGGTTTCAATTTTCCCTGTTAAAACATTTTCTATTATTTATTTATTTATTAAAGTTTTCATATATATTGATGATAGCTTTAAAAGCTTCTCTCTCCCTCCGATGATGCAATAATGCCAATAAAACAAAATGGCGTCTGTTTTGGAAATGCGTCACACGCATCTAGAAGGTATCTTTTTATCTTCATTTTATACGTATTATTATTTTAATTAAATAATTTTTTTAGAAGGGCCTCCTGGATTCATCGATACGTTTTTATTTTAGATATCAAAGCAATAATAAACTTAATTTCAATAAAATATAATCTTTTTAATTTAAATTTTAAGGTTAAAAAAGTTTTTTCCCGAGAGATTTAGAATATTTCTATATATATTAATATATAAATTATTTTTTAAACTAAAGTAACTATCAGATGAATTTATGATTTTTTTTATTTTTTGTTATTTTGACCTTAATAAAGTGACAACAATACAACAAAATCTTTTTCTTGTATTATGTCAACACTTAAATATTGTTAAAGTCATAAATAATAATTTATATAGCCTATAATTTTTGCCCGCGGGGCGTGGTGTAGAGGTTAGCGTGCTAACCTCATATACCAAACGTCGCGGGTTCGGACCCCAGGCAGTCCGATGATTTTATTTAAGCCATCTGGATACCAGATGGCTTAAATAAAAATGCCTGGACCCTGATATATATAAATTCATAAATAATGGTTATCGTAAATGTCTTATATGGCCTGAGCTGCCGAAAAGACAGTGTGAATGTGTGTGTGAGTGTGAATGAGAAAAAAGTGTGAAGGTTTTAAAGAAAAAAAAAATATATATATATAATTTTTATAATAATTATATATAATTTAATAAATTAATTTATTTTAGAATAAAAAAAAAAAAAAAAATAAGAAAATTTTAAAAATAAATGAAAAGAATCAATTTAAATATTTTAATTGAAAATAAACTGACGGTCAAATAGGGTCGTGCACTTACATTTATTAATTTTGTCCCTCTTAATGTTCCATGTTATGTAAATGAAATTTTTAGGTTAAGAACGAATTAAATTATTTTCCAAGGGATGTAGAATATATATATATATAGCCTCTTCACTTTTTGTTCGTTTTATTTGAAATTAATTTGATAGATATACAAAAAAAAAATAAATAAATATTTTTTTCTAGTATTATTACAACAATTAAATATTATTAAAATGTCAAATTAATAATTGAATAATTTAATAAATCAATTTTAGAATTTAGAAAAACTAAAAAAAATTAGAAAATATTAAAAATAAATGAAAAGAATCAATTTAAAGATGTTAATTGAAAATAAACTAACGGTCAAATTGGGTCGTGCACTTACATAACAGTCGCAAATTGTAGCACGAACCAATGAGACTAATTTTTATTTTTTAATCTTCAAATATTATTTTTTTTACTTTTCGTTTATCGAGTCTACGCACTAAATGCTCTTTGAAGCACTAATTTAGCTATTATCGTCACAATCTCATTGACGAAATATCAAATGATGTTTTAATATTTTTATTATTCAAAATTTTATTTTTTTCTTGTTCAATTTCAGTCATTTATTAATTTTGTCCCTCTTAATGTACCATGTTATATAAATGAAATTTTTAGGTTAAGAACGAATTAAATTATTTTCCAAGGGATGTAGAATATATATATATATATATAGCCTCTTCACTTTTTGTTCGTTTTATTTGAAATTAATTTGATAGATATACAAGAAAAAAAAAATAAATAAATAAATAGGTATATTTGTTTCTAGTATTATTACAACAATTAAATATTATTAAAAAGTCAAATTAATAATTGAATAATTTAATAAATCAATTTTAGAATTTAGAAAAACTAAAAAAAATTAGAAAATATTAAAAATAAATGAAAAGAATAAATTTAAAGCGATCAATTGCAAATAAACCGCTGGCCAAATTGGATCGTGTACTTACACAACACTTTGAAGTTGTATCACGATTCAATAGGGTCAATTTTTATTTCTTTAATCTTCAAATACATTTTTTTTTGTTTATCGAGTCTACGCCCTAAATGCTCTTTGAAGCACTAATCGTCACAATCTCATGTAAATTGTGTTAATATTTAATATTTTAACGTCTTATTTAAAATAAAAATGGCGTCCTTAACCTAAAAAGTAAGGTTATGATTTTTGACAGCTTTAGAAATAAAAGTAACATGTTAACCTCGCTGTTAAAACTTTGTTTAGAGAATAGCATTTTTAACGCTGATTGTTTTTACATTACCCCTTTGTTGATTTTAAATTTTAATGTCTGTTTTTAGAGAATAGACCTATGAATGTGGCAATGGAAAGAATTAAACACTTTTTGCAATTTCGTGAGGAAATGGAAAAAAAATTGAAGTTCGCTACTTTGTTTTGAAGGGTTAAACGCCAATGGATACTAAAAATGAGTTGAATTCCACTTTAAAGGATTAAAATTCAAACGCGGTCGGAAATCAATTCATGTTGATGGACGCCCAAAAAACGCTAAATTCCATGAAATCGTTTCAAAAATCTACAATGCCGTCCTGAATGATCGCAAATCTCACATTTATTAAATATTAATTTTGATTTTAATATTTTTATTATTCACAAAATAGTTTTGAATTTTTAATTTATTAATTAAAAATGGGCCTATATTGTCCCTCTTAATGTAATTGAAATTTTTAGGTTATGAACGAATTTGAATTTTTTTTCCAAGGGATGTAGAATATATATATATATATATATATATTCATCTTATTATTTTTATGTCCGTTTTATTTTGTTTTAAATTAATTTGATAGATAGACAAAGTACAATATATTTTTATTATGTAGCCTAGTGTAATTTCATAACATTCAAATTTTATTTTTTTAATATTATTTATTTTGATTGTTACAATAACAATAAAAATCTATGATATAAGTATATCAACAATGGTAAGAATGGAAAAGAATAATTTGTTGTTGTTACCTTTGCCTTTCTTTCGGCCTTTCATCCAGATGCCGAACATTCTCTCTTCTTTTTAGGACATTATTTATGGATATTTTATTATCTCATTAGTCTTCTTCTTATCCATGATTTCATCTTTTTGTTGTTGTTGTTGTTATCTTCTCTCTATGTTGACATTGCTGTTGCTCTGATTTGTCGCTCGATTCTTGACCCTATGAAGAATTATTATGTTTTGAGTACAAACAAAAAAAAAACAAGTTAATTAAAGGAACATTCTAATGGATGGATATTCTCTCTAATAATTGTATAATCAAATATTCAAAGTCATTTATAACTCAAAATCAGGAGAAAAAAAAAAAATAGGTACCACCGGGATTTGAACCCCGGGTCTGCTGATTTGTACTCATTATGCCCTAGCATTAGTAAATAATATATAGAGATGGTCTTTTAAATTCAAGACAAGGAATTATAATTAATATTTATATTTGCCAGTAAGCGATCAATTAAACTCAGCGATCTCGCGGGCATTTTGAGTATAAATCGGCAGATCCTTGGTTCAAATCCCGGCGCTGCCTACTTTTTTTTGGCCTTTTTATGTTATGTAAATATTAATTATAAACGAATTATTAATTCTTTATTAAATATTGTTATTTAGTTTAATCAAAAAATTTTTATAAGTATAAATAAAGATTTTGTTTCAGAGTCTTAATAAATTATATATTAAAGGGATTATTAATATTTTGACTTTAATTTGGCTCTGAAGAAGGAACGGATGTATTCCTTTTTTCGCTACTCACTCAGGAAGGCTGTGCAGCTAGTATTTATTAAAATAGAGACTTTAGCCCGACTACTCTGCGAATGCTGATGTACCTATGCAGCAGCATCTGCTGATGTCATAAATACAGAGCCCGTTAGAGTAAAGAAATGAAGCCCGTGGGCCTTTTGATATCATTCTTTATTTATTTATTGAACGCTCTTTTTAGGGCCCGTTGCTTCAGCACAAACTTATCCAATGGATAACAAGAACTCGCTTAACCTTCCAGTTAAAAAAAAAAAAATATGGCTTTTTTCATATCTGAGAAAAGTTTTGTGAAGTTAGTAACTTAATTTAGAAAAATTGAAATAATTAATTAAGCTTAATGAATTGTTTAAAGAAAATTTAAAAAAAAATGCCGATGTGCCAGAAATAGACCCTCATATGCCAGGAACCGGCCCTTGCTCTACCTACGTCATCAATATTATTCACTTTTTAATTAATATTCGTTATTTGTTGGCCACATCTTTTTTTTAATTATTTATTCTCAAAAGAATATTTTTTTTTTTTAAAGAGATCATTGTCCTTAGAGTTCAAATAAATTCTCTTTTTTATTTTATTTTTTTACTCCTTGTGTAATTAAAAAGAGAAAATTTTCACCCAACAACAAATCAGATCAAAGGAGGGTTTATTATTAGTTAGAAAAGAAAATGTCTAAAGATAACAGAAAAAAAAAACAAAAAATTACCTTTTAAGATGAGAGTTAATCAAAGTGAAAGAACCTTTAAAAGGTTATCGTCGTATTTTTAATTTATTATAAGAAAAAGAAAAGTTCTCTTACCTTTCTTTATATCTAATTTTTTTAAATTTTTTTTAGGAAAAAAAAAAGATTATTTCAAATATTTTTTTATTTTTCAATCTATAAACAAAAAAATAAATTTTAATAATTATTAAAACAATATACAAACAGTTATTAAATTCAATTATTAGATAACAATCTTTAATTATTAAATAAATATCAATTATTATAAAAAGAACAACAAAGAAAATAATAAAAAACACAAATAAAAGGAAGACTAGCTGGTGGCTAGCTTCTATGAAATCAAACGCCTAGTCTTTTTAAGTTTAATGCCATCTTGAGCTGATTTTTAAATGACAGCACATTTTAGAGTGTGTTTTATAAACAAATTAAAATTATAGGCTTATTATTATTATTTTTTTAAACTAAAAATGTTTATATTGTTCAGGGGAATTTACTAATTACTTTTATTTCATTTTCATTTCTTTCTTAATTATTCCGAACAAACTATTGACTAAAGAAATTAATAATTTATTTATTCTTATTGTTATAATTAAATAACAATAAATATTTTTTCATTGATGTACCTTTAGGCCTATATTTTAATAAAAATTTATTTAATAATTAATCATTATTACGGTTAGGTTAAAAAATAAAAGGTTAGTTTCGATTGTAGACTAATTTTATTTATAAATGTTTTTTTTTTTAAGACACTCTATTTACAATTCGGAAGGAGGGAGGGGGGGAGGATTCACAAATTAATTTTAATTTTTTTTTTTTAAATACTCCGACTAAAGGAATTAATTTATTATTTATTTTTTACTCTCTCTTATCCTTTATATTTCTTATTGTTATTATTAAATAATAATATTTTTTTATTGTTATACCAATTTTTATTTATTTAATAATATAATCAATTATTAGCAACAATATTTCTTAATAATTTTTCTTTATTTTCATTTTCTCTTAAATTTTCATAAATTGAATGTAAGAAGGCAGGAAGGGAGGGGGAGGGGGGGATTTATATTTCCTGGTGTAGTTAAACTGTTTTTGGCATTTAATCAGACCGTTTTTAGTGTTTATTTCTTGAGATGCTTGCTTATTTGAAGCCGGAGAGATCTTTTTTTTTTTATTTTTTTTATTTTTCATCCCTCTTTAACGTTCATTTCCCATTCCTTGAATATGTGATCGCCTTTATTAAATTTCATAAAAGAGAGAGGGAATGTTTAAAGACTTTTTTTTCCTCCTCTTTCTTTCTTTAATCTAAGATGATAAATTCTATGCAATTAAGAGAGAGATAAGGTGAAAGAATCGTAACGTAATTAGTCGTGCTCAATTTCATATTCCTCGACAAATAATAAATATTAATGCATTTATTTTGAATAAATTAAATTAATTTCAATTTATGTTTAGGTTAGAATTTGCCTTTTAATTCTCTCTCTATTGTTAATAATTAATATTAAAAATTATTTACCTTTCAGATGTATTTATTATATTTATCCGTGATTCAAAGGACCAAAAACAGAAAATAAAGCTTGAAAAATAACTAAAATAAAAAAAATCGTGTTTATTAATTATAACAATGAGAAAAAATAAATAATTCATTCATTATTGATGTGAATGAGTTCCTTTAGTCAAAAGTTTGCTCGGAGTAATTAAATTATATATTAAAATGAAATAATAAGTACAAATAATTAGTGAACTATAGACAGGGTAGACATATTTACAAATAAAAAAAACCTATAATTATAAAAAAAAAAAGTTTTTTGGAGGCAAATAACCAAAATGCTACCCAAACAAACAAAATAAAATGAGTAATTCCTATGATGTCAGTCAACACGAGTTTGTTTAAAATAAAAAAAAAAAAAAAAAAGATTTATGTTATCTTCTTGAAAATAAATAAATAAATCTCATCAGAATGCAAATGAAATGGATAATAAAAAAAAAATTATTCTCTCTCTCTTGTTTTAAACAAAAATATTATTTATTATGTGAGTAAATAAAAGGAAAGAAAAAAAGAACGCATCACTCGACGCATATAAATAGAAAGAAATCAGGTGGGGGGGTGCGGGTGAGTTTGAAGATAATAAGTAGACCCAAATTTCATTTTTTTTTTACTTTCTCTTACCTATGTATATATGTAATATATATATAGAGAGAAAGTATTGGATTCATGTCAAAAATTCGATGTCGAGATTTTGATGGATCTTCACGTTTTGAGGTCCCCTGAATCCAAAAAGTGGTTTTCGCGACATGGTCTGTCTGTGGGTGGGTGGGTGTGGGGGTGGGTGTGTGTTCAATTTTAAGCATGAAGGAATTGAGCTATGAGGCTGAAATTTTATATTTAAGTTAATCACCCCCCGGGACCGGAAAAATAAGCTTTTAATCAAAATCGCCCAAAGAGTACTAGTACTTTACTGATGTACTTTTTCAGTTTTTTTCGATTTTCTCAAAATTCGCTCTAACGATTTTGATTAAAATTCAAAAATCAATTATTTTTTAGATGCTCTTTCAAATGTATATTCTCGTTTTGCCCTCAAAATTGTTTGAAGCACACTTTACTCTTGTGCTTCATAGGAAAGATAGGAGAAATGGTTGCCATGGTTACAAAATATAAATATTTTCCCATACTTATAAATTTTTTACATCTGAATTCAAATATTCCCTACTACCGGGAACTAAATACATGTCGACACAAAAAATCTGGTGTGACAAGCACAGTACACAACTTTCGATTACCGAAGGTAAGAGAAAGTTGTGTGCTGTGCACAGTCACACCAGTTCTTTTTTTTTGATATATTTTCATTTAATTTTTTTAATATAGTATTTGATAATTTTTAACTATTATAAAATACTACTCGCCCCTGGGGCACCCAAAAATCAATAATTATTATTAAATTAATTAAATAAATTTCTATAAAAATAACCCGCCTCTCAGGCGTCAAAAAATTTGTTAAAAATTTTTTTTGAGAAAAATTAAGGGAAAAAGAACCTCAAGCCGGCTTTATTAATACTTAAAAAATCCTGCGCCTGAGTTGGGCTTTAAATGGGTTAAATTTTTTTAAAAAAAAAAAAGTATTTTTAGAAGTTCCTCGCCCCTCCGCTGGGCGTTAGAGGACCAAAAAAAATCAAAATTTAATATTTTATTATTTTAAATAAAAAAAAAAAATAAAAATCGGAAACCCCAGCCCCCCCACCCGGGGGAAAAAAAAAAAAATATAAATTTTTTTTTTAAAAAAAACAAATTTCTTTTAAAAACAATACCCCCACCCCCCCCCTGATGGGGGGAGGGTCCAAATAAAATGACCAAAATTCTTTTTTTTTTTTTAAAAAAAACATTTCGTGGGGAAATACTAGTCGGGTAGCCTGGCTTTGATGGGCTAAAATTATTTTTTTTTTTTAAACAAGACATTTAGTTAGGAAACTCTAGCTGCTCAGCCTGCCTCTGATGGGCTAAAAAAGACTACCAATAGCCACGCAACCCTCTTTTGATGGACTCTCGCTTCTGGTCTTATCTATACATTACTATCAATATCTTTCTTATTATTATAATAAATATAAATATTGATATAAATACACTTGTGATAAGAAGTGGCTGTAGATTTTGAATTGGGTATAAGAGAATTTGCAGGCAAGGAATTAAATAAAAAAAACTTTTATTATTAATCGTCGACGTTTCGGTCACGCAAATCACGACCTTCCTCAGGACGATTAATAGTTAGAATACAAGATTATCAGTATTGAGGAAGGTCGTGATTTGCGACCGAAACGTCGACGATTAATAATTAAATAAAACTCTTAACGATGGTGTGGTCTGGTAATATTAATATATTTTAATTATAAGAGGTTTTACTCAGACTACAAAAATTCTAGGTGGTGGTGGTGGTCTTTTATTTATTAATAGACTGTGAATAATTTTTTTTTTTTTTTTTTTTTTTTAAAACAGAAGAGTTGCAAAAAACTTGTAGAAGATATATATATTAAAAGAGTAAAGCCCCGTTAAACATTTTTTGAAAATTATTATTTTTTTTTTTTTTTTTTTTATTTTTATTTTCATTTTTATTTATGCTTTTTATTTATTTGGAATTGATTCAAGTTTTTATTAGATATTCATTTTTAAAATTTTTCAATTTTATCTCCTCTGTTTTTGATTTTGGTGTAAATTATTCAAAGGTATTTTTTTTTTGAATTCTTTTATAATTATTGTATATATGTGTATATATATCTCGTTATTTTTTAGTGCTCTGAAGATGGCTGTATGCCGAAAGGTCGAATAAATTTATCGCCTCAGCACTTTTGACTTAATTCATTCTAATAATTTAGAAATTAAATATTCAAGACCACCTAGAATTTTTGAAGTCTGAGTAAAACCTCTTATAATTAAAATATATTAATTAAATAAAAGTTTTTTTAATTAATTCCTTGGCTGCAAATTCTCCTATACCCAATTTAATTACACTTACTTGTCTTTTATTGAAAAAAAAAGGCAAAGAAGCTAAAAAAAATTAATTAGAGGAAAGTTTTGCAATTTTATTGATTGTTTATTTTATTCTTTTTTCTTTCTTTAAGGTCTTTTTTTTTGAGATAAAACAATTTTTAGAGTAGAATTTTTGAAATTAAAAGAGAGAAGGTGGAAGGGCGGGTGGGAGGGTGGGGGGGTGGGGGATTATCTCACTCACCAGGGCAACACGCGATCACGTCACTCTTGGCTCGTAGCCAGCCAAGAGCTGCTGGCTGCTACTAGTAGTAATAGTACTTGTTGCTAGTGCATGGAGCTGTTGCTTCACCAATCGATGACTTCTTCTTCTTAACAACAACAACAACAACCAACCAAACAAACAAACAAACACGGACGGATATATTAATAATAATAATACACGCACACTTAACACTCACACTCACGATATATAAGACGATTGTGAGAGAGAGAGAGAGAGAGGAAAAACGACAACCCCCGGGGGCTGCACATTGACACACGTCCAGTGTGCTCGCTGGAATATATAGTCTACTATTAGAATGCAATACGCATGCGTAGAGTGGCTTGCAAAAAGGGTAAGGGGGTGGGGGACTCCTTTGCGTAAACGCAACCCTCTCTCTCTCCCCCCCACCCCCACCCCTCCACCCTCCACCCTCATCCTTTTTATTTTTTTTCGCATATTTCCCGTCTTCGCTTTATTAAAAAATATTTATTATTATTATATTAAGAAATATTTGAAATTTTTTTTTTTTTGCCACACATACACACACTCTCTAGTTAAAGTCTTCTTCTTTTCCTGTGCTTGACACTCCAGAGTGTCGGCCACAAAATTGTTTATAAGTAGAGGGCCATCTATACCCTTGTCATGGAACTAAAAGTAAGCAGGGAAAAAAAAAACTTGCTCCAAGAGAGATTTGAACTCGTACTTGTTGCAATGATACTAACTAGTTAAGGTACGCGTCTCGAAAAGCAGTTAGAAGACGATTCAGTACCGAGTTACTCAAAACGGCAAGAGATGGCGTTAGTTTTTCCCATAGGGATACATTTCATTTGAAAGATTCCAGCTAATTAATTAAGGGTAGAAAATTAATTATTTTTTAACACAATGATTACTAATTTAATTATCTATAAGATATAGAGCGGATTTTTTAAAAATATCTTTTATTTAATGCGATTAATCTAAAAAAAAAAAATTATTTTTTCGAAAATCAAAAAAGGGCTTCTATAAGTTGTAGATATTTTAAATAGCTTTAATTTAAAAAAAATTTGAGGTCGATAGCTTCAAAATTGTGACCGCTGGCAACTCCCAAAATTAGCACCCCGAGACGCGCACCTTAAGGGGGTTCAGGAGCGACGTCTAAACGTACTTTAAAAAAAAAAACTAGACTATTATAAGTAGAGCCCGGATTTTTATGCAGCAAAAACCGCTAAATATGCCCTATAATATGCAGTAAATGTATTAAAATATGCAGCCAAATATGCAATATATTTATGGCAAAATTAAAGGTAAATCATGATTTCTACTGATGTAAAACTAATGGTGTTTTATTTTTGGAAGGAAATAAAAAAAAAAAAAAAAAAAATAATTGGTCTCACAATAAAAACTAAATTTAATTAAAAAAAAAAAAAAAAAAACAGAGAGCAATCCATTGCGAAATTTTTGAATCAAACGAGGACCCCTGTTTTGGCATTTTTTTTCTTTAATTAATTTGACTTCGAACTATGGAACACAACTGACTTGATATCAAGGGCGGATACAAGGGGGGTAAAGGAGGTAATTACTCCCCTGAGATTTGAAAAAAAAAAACTTTTTTTTCAAAAAAAAATGTATTTTTAATGTAAAATTTTAAAAATTAATACTTAAAAATTTGATTTATATTTATATTCTGGCAAACAAATACAGAATGCGCCTTTAAATTACCGAAATTAAGAAAAAATTGTGTTATGTGCGATCAGTCACACCAGATTACCCCCCTCCAGAAACTCCTCTGGATCCGCCACTGCTTGATATTCATCCAACGAAAATTCTAGCAAAACTAAATTTATTTCTTAAAAGAAAATATAAAGAATAAAAAAAAATTATTTATTTTTTACAATGTAGTAAAAGAATTTAAATTTTTTTTTTTTGTTAATTTTTTTTTTTTTTTTTTTTTTTTTTTTTTTTTTTTTTAGAAAAAAAAAATTAAAATAAAATGAAACTTTTACTGAAAAAAAAATTTAAAATATCCAAAAAGTCTTAAATATGCAACTTTATGCAATAATGACTTATTAAAAAATTATCGTAATTAATTTTTTTGTTATCAAGCAAATACAAAAAAACAATCTGTCCCAATAATCTTTAATTTTTTTTTTTAATTTAAAAATGAATTTATTGTTATTATTAATCACATATTAATTAAGAAATTTTTAAAATAAGCTTAGATGATTTATTTAAAAATCAACTGTCAAATTAGTTCAGCATTCTTGCAATAGATGGCAGGCTAGTCTAACAGCCGATCCCCTAATAGCCTATATTTATATATTTTTATGCTTTTATAAAAGATACATAATATATTTAAAGTATTTATTGTTAAAAGATCAACCAAATGCATTAAATATTATTAGCTACCATTCTGACATCTCTTGGCAAATTTTTGAATTACTTGATTTTTTTTGGGCATACTTTTTATGACACACAACGCCATCTTAGCGGGATAAACATGCGTAACCACTTCGCTCCACTCCCGTAGCCCCTTAACTCGTACACTTTGCTATTTCAAAGCTTTTTTTTTAGCTACTTGAATGACACGTAGTACTATTAATTTTTTTTCTTTTTAAGCCACTTAATGTGTTTCTTATCAAACTCATGAAAAAATGTTATTTTGTTGGCGAATGGAACGACCTCTACAGGATAAATTTTGAACTAGCCTAGTATTGCCATCTAGCCACGTGTCATATAACTAAAATAAACTTATAAACATTCTTCCCATAGAGCTGTCCCCCCCCCCACCCCCCCATGTTGGCTGCATATATTTAGTTTCCGACAGTATGGCACATTTGTAAAATCAATAAACATGGGAAAATATTTATATTTTGTTACCATGGCAACCAATTCCCCTATCTTTTCTATGGACTCGATTGACATGGTCTGTCTGTCCATGAACAAAATATCTCAAGAACGAAAAGAGCTAGGATGTTGAAATTTTATATTTAAGTTAGGCACCCCCCTAGGGCGTGAAAATAAGCTTTTAAGGTTGTTCGGACATTAAAGCACTTTGGTCAGATTAAAAGCTAATTTTTTAATATGTTATTAATCACTATCAAATACGTATAAAATAAAATTTTGAAGCAGATCTGACCCAGGGTTATCGTGTAATTAATTTTTAAAAAATTGAAATTTAACATGTAGCCTATGGGGAATAACGACGAAACGCACACATATCGAATTATATAGCCACCTCTGCAATAGATACAAAAACAAAAAAAACTTACATTTTATTAATTCACTTCCGAGGAATACGTTAAAAATAAAATCAAAAGTTTCTGCCGTCCGCTTTTAAAGATATTTTAACAAGAAAGTCAAAAAATTCTCCAAAATGACAGTCGCCAATATTTAAAAATAATGAAGATTCTCGAGAGTCAGACCAGCCTGGCAACGTCGCATAACATAATTGTCTTTTCTCGATGTCAGTTACATTTTTTTTTTCAATTTTACGATATTTTTTCTCGCAAATCGTCCATTGTGTTTAAATTGATTTGCATTAAACATTGTAATATATTAAATAAAATAAAATTGAAGGCTTTTAAGATTTAAAATAGATAGTTGATGAATGCAATGTTGCCAGTTCTATATTACGTGAAATACTGCTCAAGTCAAAAGTCATTTTATTATTACTTTTGGTAATTAAATTATTAACTTAATACAATTATAAACTCTGTTAGGTCACGACTAAATTATAATAATGAATTTTGGCATTCAAATTTTTAATTTTATTTAAAAAAAAAATTTCTTTTATGACTTACGATGTACTATCCGAACAACTTTAATCAAAATCGGCCACAAACTACTAGTACTTTACTGATGTTAATTTTTCCCATACTTATAAATTTTACATCTTAAATTCAAATGTTCCGTACTGTCGGAAACTAAATATATGTCGACACAAAAAATCTGGTGTCGCAAGCACAGAACACATCTTTCGATTATTTGTGTGCCAGTCGCACCAAACTTTTTTTTTTTTTTAAATCTATATCCTTTTCAATATTGCCCCACCGCGCATTTATATCTTTTCACTATCATGAGTAGGTACCATCAAGAGAAAAGATATTGGACAACCCCCTCACTTCTACCTGAATTTAGAGCCTTTTGAGGTATGTACACTAGGGGGTATGACTTTTTTACAACCTCGTATCCCTGTATCATAACTTGATGAACTTTTACTAAATATTGAATAAAATCATACTTTCAAGATGATTTGATAAAAAAACGTCACGCACAAAATGATTTGAAAATTATATATATCAGATTTTTTGCCAATTTTTTGAAGTCACTCTAAATAGATATAAATTTGTACTCAAGCTTTAGACTCACTTATATAGGGTCATTAAAGACACAAGGAAGTCAAATATTCTAAATAAGGTCATTGATGAGGATGAAACTCAGTGGGGGTTCTCCTTGTTGAGGGAGGATCCTTAGTAGACTTGTTCCATATCTTTGATTGCACCGCTCGCTCACAACATTAGTTGTTTCGGGCAATGTTGATTGGAAATTCATCTATTTTCCAGTGGGTTTTCAAGAAATTTAACCCTGCTAATTCAGAGCTGCAGATAGTTCATCAAAATCTTAAACGCGAAACCATTGGCTGCTGATTTAATGATCAGCCCATTAGTAAGAAATGAATGGACAAATTTTGCGCAACCTTTTGCGGATTTCAGGCATCATAATAAACTCAAGAAGAGCTAGAATGGCTCAAGAGGTCCAGCGTGCATTGCTGATATTTGAAATTTTTTGAAATTTCACGAAAAATATTTCATTACTCTTAGCGAAGTGATGGAAGACACGAGTGAGGTGGTAAAGAAACTTCATGTCGTCTCTTCAGCCGCCTGCTTCCTTAATTTTAATTTTAACGTTGCTGAAGGCTCCTTTCTATTTATTATAATTGCTAATAAAATCCTGCACAAAGAAGTAGTGGATGTTTGGTGATTTAGTCAACCAATGGAGCTCATCGCCCATGATAACACGTATAAAAAGATACAGCACATGGAGCTTGGTTTTGGGGTACCTTTCTCTTCGAACATTTGCTGCAGCCGATCTTTTATTTAAAATAATTTAAAAAATACTAAAATTTGCTTTTATAAATAGAATTTATATAATTTATCTTTAAATCTTTATTAGAAAAATAAAATATTTAACTATGATTTTGGCTTACCCCTTCACAGAGAGTACCTTACCCCCCCCCCCCTCCTCCGGGATTTTCTAGAGCGTTCTGAAAGTTATAATTGACACCAAATTAAACAAATTAAGCTAATTAAAACTCAACTACCCACTTTGTACACCTCTCTTATATACCGGCTTATACAAGACTGCGACCAAACAACCTAAAATTTCAAAGTGGTTTGTGCGTGACCTTTTTTTTTTATTTTAATGGAATAAACGTCATTTTAGTCATTAATAGGCAAAAGTTCATTGAGTCGTGATACAGGAAATCTTTTAAAAAAAAAAAAAGTCGAAAAGTCATACCCCTAATGTACACAGGGCCATAACTAGGCAGATGCAACATATACACGGTGCACCTGTTGCATCTGCCTAGTTACGGCCCTGTGTACATACCTCAAAAGGCTCTAAATTCAGGTAGAAGTGAGGGGGGTTGTCCAATATCTTTTCTCTTGATGGTATGTCGTGTCAAAGCATGTTTGTATGATAGATCTTGGAGAAAAGGGGCCTCGCCATGAGCGTAACTAGAGAATATGGCTGGAGCCTGCAAAGCCCCATATTTTATCAATTTTTCTTGGGTGGGGGGAGCATCCCCATAGTTACGCCCATGGACCTCGCCCACGTCTATATTAGTCCACTGCTCATTTAACTCCCTATTTTAAATCCCAGGGAGATTTGATGATTTAATTGTGAAATCAGAAAGAATAATTATTTTCTTATCAATGCGAAACAAGACACTGGGAAATTTCAAAATATCAACTTATAGCGTATGATGGACTCCTTTGCTCGTCTTCGGCGGGCAAGTTTATTGCCAATTTAGGATATGCGAGTGTTCAGATGTTAAGAAAGGTTCTTGAGTTCAAGGGAGGGTACAGCAAAAGGGTCTATTACTACTCTATTCTTTTTAAGGTGCGCGTCTCGAAAAACCGTTAAAACAGAGATTGACTCGAGGCTGCAGGAGATGGCGTTAGTGTTCCCCATTAGAATACAAGGCACAAATTTCATTTCATTCTAGACCTTCCAGCTAATTAATTAAAGGCAAAAAATTAATTATTTTTTAACACAATGATTACTAATTTAATTATCTACAACTTATAGAGCTCCTTTTTTTAAAATATCTTTTATTTAATGCCATTAATCTAAAAAAAAAATTTTTTTTTTTCGAAAATCAAAAAAAGAGCTTCTATAAGTTGTAGATATTTTAAATAGCTTTAATTTAAAAAAATTTGAGGTCGATAGCTTCAAAATTGTGGCCGCTGGAAAGTCCCAAAATTAGCACCCCGAGACGCGCACCTTAACTTTGCCCATCAACCGTAGGTTGGACAGGTAAAGTTAATGTAATCGTAAAAAAAATCAAAATTTTTTTGAAGCTGCCAAAATGCGTTTTGACGTCCCCTGAATCCATTTTAGAAGTTTTTGGAATGATGTCTGTTTGTGTGTGTGTGTGTATGTCTGTGGTAATTTTTTTTTGTCAACGAAATCTCAAATACTATTCATTCAATTGTTTTGAAATTTTGCACCCATAAACTAGGGGTAGAGGCTAAGAACTGAAAAGCTTTTGGTAAACATCGGACCATTAGGGGGCTCTCTAGAGGGGGGGGGGCAAAATTTTTTTTTCTTACATAATCTATAATTTTTTTTATATATTCAGAAACTAGACTTCCTCCCGAGTAAAATGATATATAATATGTATAACATCAGACCATTAGGGGGGGTGCAATATTTTTTTCTTGAATAGTGGGTGGGCAAAGTTGTGCGCTCGGCTTAGTCCGACCCTTTTATTTTTTACGATTACATTAACTTTACCTGACCAACCTACTATGATGGGCAAAGTTCAAAATAGAAGATAAATAGAAATAAAGATTAACATTTCATCCGTCTAAACATAAATAGTAATCTTTTAGCATTTAATGAGTAACCAACAACCACACCATGTTGGATACACTGGTTCTCGTCTGATCACCAAAGTTAAGCAACATCGGGCATGGTCAGTACTTGGATGGGTGACCGCCTGGGAACACCATGTGTTGTTGGTTTTTTTTTTTTTTTAGTGTATTTTTTTTATTTAAAAAAAAAAAAAAAAAACATCTTTATTTTTCTAAATTATATAGAATTCAGTAGATGTGTTATAGCTGTGAATCGTAGATTAGGTCGAGGAAGGAGAAAAAAAACCAGCTTCCTTTTTCGCTCTCATCACTTCAATTTATTTGCAAATATTTCGGCTACAAGGGTCATCTTCACTGCATATATGAATTTTTTGAAGAGATTGTTAAAATTATTAAAATAATTGAGAGCATGGACGTTCTACGCCAGTATATGATCTCAGATCATACAATCAGAGCCAAGGGCTTGTCAAAAAGGATTGGAGAATCACTGTTACACTTCCGCTCAATAATCAGAAGAATAAGCTATTTTATTTATTTATATTATTTACCCTTCTCATAATTTAACATCTATTTTTCGGCTGATGTGACCTTATGCAGAATAGTAGCAATAGAATGGAACAAACGGAGCCCAAGTCTGAAAGTTTTTTTCTATGAGACACTGAGGGATCCGAAGAATATGAAATATTTTTTTTATAATTTCTTAATAATACCATATTTCCCGCAATATTTTTCTCTTATAATGCGAAAAAGTTTTCTCGTCCGGTCGCGGAAACCTTCCAGAACATATATATCATGGGGGGGGACAGCTCTATGGGAAGAATGTTTATAAGTTTTTAGTTGTCTGATATGTGGCTAGATGGCAATACTAGACTAGTTAAAAATTTATCCTGTAGAGTTCGTTCCATTCGCCAACAAAATAACATTGTTTCATGAGTTTAATAACAAATAAAAAAAAAACATTATAAATTTAAATTAAATAAAATTGTAACGTGCCCTACTCAATTAATCACACGCAATTATTGCCCTTTAATATGCCCTAAGTGTTTAAAAAATGGGAAAGAAAGAAGTAAGTTCTTAATTTGTTGCTCTTATAATTAAATTTAATTATAATTTTTTTACAATTTTCAATAAATTTTTTTAACACTAATTTCTCTTTTTTTCATTTACTGTTCATTTTCAAATAATTGTTTTAATCTTTTTTTTATTTTATCATACCGATGAACATATATATTAATATCAAGGGCGGATACAGGGGGGGGGGGGTAAAGGCGGTAATTACCCCCCCCTCGAGATTTGAAAAAAAAATACTTTTTTTTCGAAAATAAATTTATTTTTAATGAAAAAAATTTTAAAAACTAATACTTAAAAGTTTGATTTGTATTTATATTCTGGCAAACAAGTACAGAATGCGCCTTTAAATTACCGAAATAAAGAAAAAATTGCGTGCTGTGCGACCAGTCACACCAGATTATCCCCTTTCCCCCGAGAAACACCTCTGGATCCGCCCTTGATTAATATACAGAAAATATTGAATAAATATCAAAAATTCAATACGGATTGGACGAGATTTTTCCTGTGCAACTATCACACGAGTATTTGAAACAAATTAAATTTTTCGTGAGCAGTTTTTTTATTTTTTTTTATTTTTTTTTATTTAAGGTCTTTTTCGGCATCTAAGGCCATTTAGACCCCTTCCCTATTAAGTTCAAATGATTAGTAGCCAATTCAAATAAAATAAATTTTTCTCGCTTGAGACGGGAAGCGAACGCGGGACCTTAGGCACGAGAAGCTAATGTCTTCTCTCTTGAGCCACGGGTCTCCCGCGCAAAATAATAGGTCGACACGCGTATAGAGGGCGCTAAACTTATAAACAATTTTTAACCTGGAGCTGTCCCATCTTGATTGTATGATCTGTGATATATATATATATATATATATATATTCTACATCTCTTTAATTCATGGTTAGTTTTTTCTTTCTCTTGAAGTTTGATTGTTGTATAATTTTCTCCTGGATAGTAATTACAATAATTTTAATAAATGAAAATTGAATCTAAACGGCCTAGACTAAAAAAAAAAAAAAAAAAATAAAATAATTCATTTTCTGTCAAAACTAATTGAAAAACGTCATAATCATTATACATGTTTAGTAACAAGTTGCAAACAAATGCAAACACCCATTTAATGGGGAGGAAATTGTAAAGAAATCAAATGACGTTGTTTGGGGCAACAATTAGTTAATAAACAAATATATTGCTTAATTATTTATTTAAAAAAAAAAAAAAAAAAATAAAAAAACTTAAATAAAACTATTAACAATTTTAAATATAATTAGTTTATTACTATTAGGCAATTAATTAACATTTATTTGTGGCCTTGGGCATTTTAATTGTTTTGGCACGAGGATCATCTGGTCTATAAACTGAAATTGAAATATAATTCAAATAAATTATGAAAATTGCTATATTTAATATATAACAAATAAACTCAAATGATTTATTACCTGTATATTTATCTTTATATAGTTTATTGCTTCCGTCATTGACTTCATACAAATAGCAGGTACCAAAAATTAAACCAATTCCAATCAGGCCCATGAATCCTGAGCCCACGATCTCTGGATATGTATCCCAGGCTCTCTTGAAAAGATTCACCACTATGAAAAGTTAATTAAGAAAAAAAATGATTGAATATAATATACAATTAAATGTTATGTAAAAATTAAAAATAAACTTACATCCTCTCGTTGGTTGAGCAGCAGCCATTTTGAATTTTGAAATCAGATGTTTTTAATCAATGAATATAGAAACAAGATAAGAGAAAAGTAAAATTTTTTTAATTAAAAATTTTAATAAAACTATATTGAGCTTATATAATATAATATATATATTTATTTATATATATAAATGATTAATGATTAAAATTATCAATAATTTTGTTTAAAATTCTCAAGCTCCCACCAAAACAGAGTTGGGTTTTATACAAAAACAAAACTTGTATAAAATGTATAAAACGTATAAAATGTATAAAACTTGGATGCGCATGCGCAAACCCGACGAGAAAGGAAATTCAAATAAAATTTCATTTTTCAATTATTAACATTTTGATTATATTATTCACTAAATAAAAAGCAAACAACATCGTCAATGCTTTAAAACATTATAAAATATGAGGAGCTTTTAAGCTGTTTTTTTCAGGAGGGGGTTGGTTTTTTACAGTTTTATATCTTTTATACATCGGCCTAGTTTTATCCGCAATAGTTTTATACATGTATAAAACCGTGTATTATACTCGGCGGGATAAAACCTGCCAACTCTGTCACCAAAATTAATAATCAAATTACCTTTTCTAAAAATAAATTTGTAATATTTTTATTTATTTAATAATTAGTTAAAAAATATTACAAATTTAAATTTATTTATATAAATTAATTTAAAATAAATAATATAAATCAGTTTAGTTGTTTGCTTGATATAAACAAAAATGGCTTCCATATAAACGTCAAAACAAAACGATCTGTCAAATACTCTCAAATATAATTTCTTACATTTTATTAAATCGTGTTTTTTTTTTTTTTTAAATGAGTGATTCGAAACTGAATGTTTTATAACTACAATGATTATATTTTTTCTAAATGTTTTATACGTATTTGGTAATTATGGCCTTTGAAGAAACCCAAAAGACTAATTTTTATATATTTATTAAGTCTTTAAATGAAATTAATCGCAAAACGCTTATCAACAACACAATTACAGTAAATGATTTAATCACTGTAATAAAATCTCGCCAATCTAATCGCAACAAGTCATTAAAATTAACCATAATTGTAACCATAATATTAAGTGTCATATTAAGTATTTTTCTAAATAAACCGTTTATAGATTCCCTTTTGAAACATCTTTTTGGCATTCGATGTTTAATCCCAAATAATTATTTAATATGGGAGGCGACCAGACCAGAAACCGATTGCAATATGTGTAAAGGAATTGATCAAGTTTTAATATTTAATAACATTTCCCGTGAGATCTTTAAACCCTACGAGTATTCGCCGAGGCCGATGATCGCCAAAGGCGCAGCGATGAATTGGGCAGCTATGGAGATATTTAATTTTACATTTTTTAAAGATATTTATGACAAAACTGAAGGATCATATGAGAGTATCGAAGAGGAATGTCAAATTTTAACATTTAAAACGGAATTTAAATCTTTGAAAGATGTTTTTTCTATGAATAAAGAAAGAATTGATTTAAATAATGGTGAAAAATCCTGGTATGTTGGATGGTAAGTTGTTTTTTTTTTATTTTTTGAAAATAATTGAGAAATTAGCAACAATGGATGGACAATAATCAGAGCCCACCTTCACGCACTCAAAAGAGCTTTTATATGTACGGCCCCGCAGCAACCGGTATATTTTACTAATGCAAATATATATATATATGTGTACATATATAGCAAACCCTTAAATGTTCTTGGGCAGTCGAATGGGAAATTTAAAAAAAAAATTTTAAAAGCTTTTCGATTCTTAATTTGATTAATGTCGTAAATCGAGTGATTGTTGTCATTATGACATGTTAATGACAGAAACAATTTATTGATAATATTTAACGACGTTCAGGACAAAAAAAAAAAAAAAAAATATAAATTGAATTAAATTTATAAATAGACCAAAACAACAAACTTTTTATTATTATAAAACAAGGGCTATTATTAAAGGAGGGTTTACTTATCTCTTATTTTTTGTTTTTTTGTTTTCAAGGAGCAATTGCCATCCAGAAGTTTTAGCAGAGATGAGAAAATATTATGAAATTCCAAAATTTTTACCAGAAAATGCAGAATACGCCCGAAGAGATTATATTTTTATTGGTTATAATGAAGGCGCTATAATGCATGTGAGTAAATCTATTTTTATTTTTAATTTTTCTTTAATAAAAAACAATTGAATTTTCCAGATTGATTATATCAGTCGATTGATGTGGCAAGCGCAAATTAAAGGACACAAAACGTGGAGGGTTGTTCCTCCACCGGAATGTCAACATTTATGCTCCAGTTTTAGTTTTCGTGTTGATCCAGGAGATATCGGTACGTGGGAATTATTCTATAAAAAACAAAAAAAAAAAGATATTTCATTAATTAATGTTCGGGACAGCAAATTTTTTGATTAACTTTTGAACAAAATTCTTGATCTTTTTTTGGAGTTTATGCTTTCACAGTTTTTATCATTAATAAAATTGGATTTTTTGATATGGGTTTATTTGTAAAAAATTTTACAAAACACAGTTAAACCGAAAATCAAATTCTTTTATTAAAAATTCTTTATCTAAAAGTAAACCAGTGCATACTCGGAGAATAAGGAGTCAGATTTATGCCCTGATTACAAAAAATTTTTTTCTCGGGTTCCTATATCTGAAACCACTTACTTTGCGATTGGCTAAATTGCTTTTCGACGGCCATTTAATTAATTTAAAAAATAAAATATATATATATAAGTTCTATTAATTTTCAAAAAAACACAAAAGAACTTGTAAGGTGGGTGATTAAAATAAAATATTATATATACAGGGTGATTCTTTTTGAAGTTTACAACTTCATTTACCCAGAGAGCTTGGAATATTGCAGTAATTGCCAATCTTGCACAATATTGCAGTAATATTCCTGCAAGTTACAAAGAGGCGAACATAGGAATATTGCAGCAATTAGTCACCAGATTGGGGGGGGGTGATTACAAAAAATCAAAATATTTTACCTTTTTTTAGAGATTTATTTTTGCTGTCCCGAACCAAAATTTTTCCCCATGTGCACCCGCGAAATTTTTTTTTCTCTCCTGGGGAGGTTAAAACCCAACCCCCCCCCCTGGTGCATGGCAGCAATGTTACTGCAATATTCCCTGTAAGGTTAGCTTGGAATATTGCCACAGCAATATTATCAATATTTTGCAAGATTGGCAATATTCGCTCCAAAATTAGGTTTGTTCGATTCAAGGATGTACACAAGCAGCCCAAGCCCACACTTACCCCAGATCCACACCTTCCCAAGCCCTCGCTGTGTGCAAACTAAGGTTGCCCTGTGCAAAAACGAAAAAACCGGCCACATGCTCTGAATCACGTGTAAGTTTGGGCATCCACTGGTATCCAAAACGATAAAATCAAACGCCGTGAAGCGTGCTTGTGCTTACCCCACTTGTTTGAAAGAAACATTAGATAACTTGCCCATGGATGCCCATGAATCAAACACTTGGGAAATTACCCAGGGCTAGAGTTAAACTAAGAGGAAGTTGCCCTAACTCCGCCTCAAACAACGTTTTAAGTCCATGTTCGCATCCAATTGCGATAAACTAGTGGTTTCCAAACTTTATGTTACCACGCCTCTCCGATTTAAGAGCACTGCAAGCCGACCCTTGAACCCTGAAATGATACGATTTGCTAATAGGCCCTAACTATTATTCCCATTAGGTCCGACTTTGGTTTCCGAAGTGGTAAAAATGAAAATTTGTACCATTTTGGGGTTCAAAGTCGGACCTAATTTAGCATGCAATAGATCTACTTTGAACCCCTATACTATACTATAAAAAGCTCAATGTCGGACTTAAATTTCGACTCAGGAAACAAAAATTTTTATTGCTAAAAAATGTTTTAATACAAACTATTACATTATTCTTCTATTATTTTATGTATAAAACTTTTGTTAAGAATTAGATTGATGTTTTCCCCTACCTTTGGTGATGGTCGCCGCCAGCCCCGGGATGTCGATTTCCAAAAAGATACTCTAGGTGTGGGTGTCAAAAATCTTCTAGTTCAAATTTAGAAAAATGATAATTTCAAAGACACGGGCGCACGTCCCATGCGGCGCGCGCCGATCCCCTCTCCCACTCCACAGGAGGGGAACATCATTTCCTTAACATAATCCCCCGGCCATTCGAGAACTCGAATTTTTAAATTCTTAAATAAGTAAGGATGAGGGATAATGATAAGGAGAGAGATAAATAAGATAGATATGGATATACGTATAGGAGATAATTAGACACATATCTCTATATAAAGTCAAAATATCTCAATCAATGCTCAATTCAGCAAGGATTTATAGACAATTAAAAAAAAAAGAAAATTTGAATAGATTTAAGGATAAGATTAAAACAGATAGATGAATAAGAAGGAAAGAAAAAAAAAATAGAAAAAAAATAGGTTTTTCTTTAAAGGAAGGCAAATTAAGATTTCGGTAGTGGACATATTTTGGCCACTGGGCGTTTAATTATGCCTCGCTGAGTGCGAAGAGTCACCACTCGCGTGACTCCATCATTGCCGGGATGAGTTTTCTCAACCCGACCGAGCCGCCACTGTGTGGGGGATGAGGGGTCCTTTAGAAGGACAAGATCGCCCAAAGCCACATCGGGCGATGGGGATGCCACTTAAGTTGTTGCTGGAGAGCTTGTGAATATTGGTCTTTCCAACGAGTCCAGAACAACTGGGGTGAGTTAAAACGAATTTTTGATTGTAGGTAGACAACACATTTGGATAGGACTTTTTGAATGAAAGAGAGGATCCAAAATTGTCTGAGAATTAACGATTGTATATAGCGAGGACCAGCATGAAGCGATATAAGATGAAAATGAGTGACTTTTAATCGACTCAAATGGCTTTCTTTGGGAAGTATTATGGGATATTTGGCCATATCGCTAAGAGAGGCATTAACCAGCCGTCCCCCGGCCCTCAAAACTCCCACGGAGTCATGAAAAAGATTTAGTCGTTTTAGAGTTAGACGATTGTTTTTAGATTTTGTATTAAAATAACGATTTTGCTCATGCCTGGCCCAATAAAACACAGCGTTTTGTAACTCCAAGGAGGTGATACATGAACCGAGGCGTTTAAGATTAGGGGTTTTATTGGTTTTAAGATTGTGAAAATAGCGTAGAATAAAGGCAGTTACTCGAATTAGGTGATCAAATGAAGAAAATTTATTTAAAAAATTGTCTTTAAATGAGGTAGTTTGATTTATATGGCAAATTAAGAGGGATTTTTTTAATTCAGGAGGATTTTTAATGACTATGTCGGTAGATATAGGCCAATCAGAAGAAGGCGCATATGCCCAGAGCGGCCCATGCCACCATGAATTATTTGAAATAAGTTCAGAGGGCAAACACCCACGGCTTGCGATATCTGCCATATTATATTCAGAAGGAATATGATTCCACCATTCGAGGGATGTTAGTTCTAATATTTTAACAACTCTATGAGCGACAAAGGAGTTTAAATTATAGGGATCAGTTTTTAGCCAGGCAAGAGTGACAGAAGAATCGGTGAAAGTATAAATTTGGGTAATATGAATATAAGATTGATATAAATTAATTACATGATTTATAAGATTAGATAATAGAAGTGCTCCAAGTAGCTCAAGACGGGGAATAGATAGAGTTTTGATAGGCGAAACTTTTTGTCTTTGAGGCTATGAGAGAGACCGAAACGTCACCTTCGGTGTTAATGGAACGAAGATAAACAACAGAGGAGTAGCCTGATATACTCGCATCTGAAAAGCCCATTAGTTGACACTCTACAGCCTGCTGAATGGCAATCATACGGGGAATTTGAATATTCATTAAAAGAGGCATTTCTCGAATAATAGCTTCCCACTTACTAGAGATATGTAACGGTAGGTCAGTATCCCATTCATAGTTATTACGCCAAAGACTTTGAACCAATGATTTACTTAAAAAAGTAACTGGTGAGATAAAACCAGCTGGATCAAAGACCTTGGCTAGATCAGATAAGATGGTTCTTTTTGTGATCGTAGGGTGAGAAGTAAGATTAATTTTAAAAGTAAATGTGTCTTCAAGAGGAAGCCATTTGATTCCTAATAAATTTAAAATTGCCCCAGATTTAGTAAAATCACATGAGCTTTCTCGGTCGTTAACATCTATTTTTTTCTAATAAAGAAGGATGATTAGCAGCCCATTTATGCAATCGAAATCCTCCTTTACTTAGAAGGGTGATAAATTGTGATTGGGCTTCTAAAGCCCCTTCAAGGGATGAAAAGCCAGCAGCACAATCATCGATATAAGTGTGATTTAAAAGGATGTCCCGTCCAAGAGGATAATCGTCGCCCTCGTCCTGGGCTAATTGTTGACAGGTACGGAGGGCCAGATAAGGACCTGAGGTGGTTCCATAAGCAATGGTGTTAAGTTCATATTCCATCACCTCTTGGGTGGTGAAGTCATACCACAAGATGTGTTGGAATATTCGATCTTCAGGCCTGATAAGAATTTGTCGATACATGTGTTGAGCATCGGCGGTAAAAACAAAGGGGTGAATTCGAAAAACTGTTATGATATCAAATATATTTTTTTGAAGTTTTGGACCAGTATGTAAATAATAATTTAAACTGTGATCGTTAATTGTTTTTGCGGCTGAATTAAAAACTACCCTGACTTTCATCTGCGAGTCAGTTAGTTTGACCACGGGGTGATGAGGGATGAAATGAGCCGGTGAGTTTAAATTGAGAGGTCCGATACAAGACATATGGCCGAGTTTAAGATATTCGTCCATAAAGGCTTTATAATTAAATTTAAGTGAATGATTTTTATTTAATCTTATGATTAGGCGCTTTAAACTGGCGCGGGCTATGTTTAAAGAGTTTTCGAAGGTAGTTGGTACCTCTTTCAACATAAGTGGGACCACATAGCGACCTGAGGGTTCCCGATAGTGCTTATTTTGAAAAATGACTTCACATTCGTCATCGATGGGGTTTTTAATAGGGTTTTCAGGAACTTGTTCTAGTGACCAAAATTTTTCTAAATCAAATTCACATTTAGTTAAAAAGATATTTGATGATTGTAATTTATTATTATTAATATGATTATTATTTCCAATAAAAAGTATAACCAAATATTGTTTTAAAAGCTGAAGGATAATTAGATTGTGATTTGATACATGAGTCGGGCATTATATCAGGTAAGATATCTGCCCCGATGAGAAAACTAATTTTCCCTGGGTTACGAAAATGCGGGTCTGCGAGTTTTAAATTTTTAAACTCGGGAGGAAGTTCATCAGATATAAATTCAGAAGGTAGGTCATAAATGATGGAATCAAAAACAATAGCTAACGTTTCGATTATATTTTGATTTTGATCATTGCCTTTTATTCGGACATTACAGACACCTCTGGGAGCGACATGTGTAGCAGAGATGCCAGTGATTTTAAACGGGCATTTTTCTCTAGATAAGTTTAATTCTTGGAGGCAAGAATAGGTAATGCAACAATGGTGAGCTCCACTGTCAATTATTCCTCTAATAGGACGATAATTGCCCTTTGAATCCTCTATGTTTAAAATAACTGTCCCTAAGATAGTAGCCGGTGCGATGGTGCTATCATTCACATGACAAACAGCCGGTGAGATAACGTGAGGTGAAGAGCTGAAGGGGGAAGAGGAGGTAGCTGTCGGAGACGCGCTCTCCTCGGCGCTCCGGTCAATGTGAAGTAAAGTATGATGACTTTTAGATTTGCACCGGGTACATGAGTATTTTGAGGGACAATGGGCGGTTTCGTGTTGTGAGGGATGTAAGCAATTAAGGCAGATTTTAACCCCCTTCAATTTATCCCATCGTTGTTGGGGGGTGAGTGAACGAAAAAAAGTGGGCATTTATATATTGAATGACCCGATTGAGTGCAGATAAGGC